>JAOVVA010000016.1:920793-938068 GCA_028565275.1 Leiocassis micropogon
ACATTAAAGATCAGATCAGATTATTATTAGATTTAACCTTTGAACTCTTTCTACAAACTCTTTAACCGACGATGGCGTGTACCAACACTAGTCTCCACTAGGATGTCCTTCTGGTCCATGGCTATAAACACATCTCTCCGTATGTCTCCCCCTACAGACGATCCTGGTTCAGATCTGGTATCCCATCACGGTTGCAACTAACTCACGTGAGCAGAAGAAGATCCTGGCCAAGCATCTCATGGAAACATCAGGAACTTTAGAGGGACTCGAGTACAAGCTGCATGACTTTGGCTACAGAGGAGTTTCATCACAAGAGGTGAATTAGGAGTGTGTTTTCGGGTTTAAATGGGTAGATATTTAATTTATATTTTATTTAAATTAAGTATTTGCTCTCGGGGTTGTAGACTGCAGGTATTGGAGCGTCGGCACACTTGGTGAACTTTAAGGGAACCGACACCGTGGCTGGGATCGGAGTCGTTAAAAAGTACTACGGCACTAAAGACCCAGTGCCTGGATTTTCTGTACCAGCTGCAGAACACAGGTAGGCCTAGCATGAAATGCATTCTGGGTAAGCTGTCACTGCCAGCATAACCTTGTGGACTGTGCTGCCCCCTTGTGGCTCTCATGAGTTACAGCTCTTATAAATAGAAGCATTTTTCTTTTCCCTGCATAAACTCTCATTAAACAGGATTGTATTAAACATCAGTCTTCACTATGTTTTAATTTCTCCGAAGCACGATCACAGCCTGGGGTAAAGACCACGAGAAGGATGCTTTCGAGCACATCGTGAAGCAGTTCCCCTCGGTGCCCGTGTCCATCGTCAGCGACAGCTATGACATCTACAACGCCTGTGAGAAGATCTGGGGCGAGGACCTGAGGGAGCTGGTGGAGAAACGGAGCGCTGATGCTCCTCTGGTGGTTCGTCCAGACTCGGGGAACCCCCTAGACACTGTACTGAAGGTAATCCGGTTAAATAAATACGGGAAAGAGTTCAGCACCTGCTGATCATTTTAGTTTGGGTGTTTTTGTGTTTTTTTTTATCTCAAATTTCACAATAGATTTTCGTCCACGCTGAAAACCTCACGTTATCTTTCAGGTCCTGGATATTTTAGGTAAGAAATTCCCTCCTGTCGAGAACTCCAAGGGCTACAAGGTGCTTCCTCCCTACATTCGGGTCATTCAGGGTGATGGTGTGGACATCAACACTCTGCAGGAGGTACGCCGCTCTTTGTTGATCTTGTGTTGATCCTCAGCGGTGTTGTGTGTGTGTGTGTGTGTAGCTGGTGGTCATTGTGTTTTTTTTTTTTTAATGCTGTAGATAGTGGAGGGGATGAAGGAGCACAGGTGGAGCATCGAAAACATCACATTTGGATCGGGAGGCGCTCTTCTGCAGAAACTCACCCGAGATCTCCTCAACTGCTCCTTCAAGTGCAGCTACGTGGTGACGAATGGAATGGGGGTGAGTGACCTCGAGAGTCGGGGAACAAGAGTGTACGTTCGGCTTCGATTCAGGTTTCAGGATTGAAAGCTGCTTTTCATGCAGATTTGAGGATGTTTCGCGCATACGCAGGTGAAACACGTCGCCAGGGGACGATTTCGAGTCTCTTCACATTGGGAGAGAGTCATGCATTACTGTACTTACCTTTATCGCACCCTGTGTTTGTTTTTTCCACCACAGGCTTTTACAAAACTAGACCATCAACTTAATAATTATTGCCACACTTTAAGGAAATGGGGGAAATTATTATTAATATACAGATAGTCCCCGACTTACAAACATTCG
This sequence comes from Leiocassis micropogon, assembly GCA_028565275.1. Taxonomy (NCBI): domain Eukaryota; kingdom Metazoa; phylum Chordata; class Actinopteri; order Siluriformes; family Bagridae; genus Leiocassis; species Leiocassis micropogon. The sequence goes on from JAOVVA010000016.1 coordinate 922,577, forward strand.
AGTTACGAATTTCTGCAGATACGAACGAACTGCAATTCTACTTCCGGTTCAATCAGTGAAGTAGCTCACATGTATTGTAGAAAAAATAAACACTTCAGTGCAACAGATACCAATATTTACAATTATCTACAATGTTCTCAGTGTGTAAGTTAATGTCTAAAATGTCTAAAGTCCGGTATATTGTATGTGTGTGTGTGTGTGTGTGTGTGTGTGTGTGTGGGGAAATGACTCCGCCTCACCGGTTTAAAATGTCTGTCCTGTAAAGCTGTTCTGATGGTGAATAATCCTAATTTCGGAAAATCCTCAACAAAACAGAGTTCACAGTCCAATACAGCGGAAAACAGCTCTAGGACAAAATGGCACCTGAGATTCCCCTTGCGATTTAAAGGCACAGGGACAACGCTGTTACGTTTGACATGCGTGAGATGTGGCAGTGTGGGGAAAGGGGACAGATTTACTCAAGTGGATTTACACTGTATATCCGTGTCAAAGGCTATAATGCTCACTTAGGCGGACTTAAGAACAAATCGGACTTACAAACGTGCTCCTGGAACAGAACTCGTTCATAAGCCGGGGACGACCTGTAATGAATCCTCCATGATGCAAGAATTTCTAGTCAACGAATTATTAAACATATCTGCATTATCTGTAAGGAAAATCATTTTATACTTTTAATAACAGTTCTAACAACCATGTTGCAACACGTATCCTGTGGTCATGGAAGGAATGTTACTGTGCTTCAAAAGAGTCCGATTATTGTCCTGCTCAAGCAAAGACAACAACTAAGGAGACTGAGCTGAAATGACTGGAATAGGGTTACTGGACTGGAGAGCTGTTTAATGCGTTATTAAGCTGGAAGGATGGAGCAGAACGCTCAAAAAGTAATAATCCTGAAAGAGCACGGAAAAAGAGAACACTTAAGCGCTTGGTGAAGTCGCATAGCCTGTAAAAATCAGAGCTGTGTTTAATAGTGACAGTAAGAGCATTTCCACACACACACACACACACACACACACACACACACACACACACACACAATGTGATGAGAACTCACAGAATTGGGACTAAACAGCTGTGTGTCCATGAGAAAACCACTTTTCAAATTTAATCAGAAAAAAGTCTTCAGTTTGTTGGGGATCATAAAGACTGGACTTTGGAGCGATGGAAAAAGGTCATGTGACCTGATGAGTCCAGACTGACCCTATCCCAGAGTGATGGGCGTGTCAGGGTAAGAAGGGAAGGACATGAAGCGATGCACCATCATACATAGTGAATGTACTGAATCACCAGCGTATCACATCTACGGACGCTGCATAAGACCGTGCGGTGGTGAGTTAGTGTGTGCTGTACGCAAAGCTAAACGCAGATCAATGGAATGTTAACACTTCAGTTTTAAAGTTAAATTATACAGCGTTCCCAGATATCAGAGCAATAGGTACTATTTTTAGCTTTTTGACCACATGGTTGAAAAATAAAAGCTGTTTATAAACCAACCTTCAGGTCCAGAAGGCTTGTGTGTGTGTGTGTGTGTGTGTGTGTGTGTGTGTGTGTTTGGTTCATTTATAGACATTGTATCTGCTGCTCGTGTACATTGGACTGCTGGGGGGTGTGTGTGTGTGTGTGTGTGTGTGTGTGTGTGTCTATGAAGCTACTCCGCTCGACCTACCGCTTAATTAGATTTTATTTTTTATATAATAATGAAGTAAAATCTGTTTTTATTGTTTCTTGGCAGGTAAATGTCTTCAAAGACCCTGTAGCAGACCCCAACAAGAGGTCAAAGAAGGGTCGTCTGTCACTGCATATGACACAGGGCGGAGATTTCGTGACCCTAGAGGAAGGGAAGGGCGAGCTGGAGGAGTATGGAGAGGTACGCTCTTCCCTCTGATATTTTCTCCATTAATAATCTTATTATTTTTATTATTATTATTGTGTAATGTTAGATATGATAATATCGTTTGATTCATACCCCAGTGCTCTCACATCTGTAGGAGTGAACTTTATATAACAACCCGACTCCCGCAGTATTCAATTCATATGTAGAAAAGGTTAACGTTAATGTGTAGTTCAGTACACTGACAGATCTTATCAGCTCTTGATAGGATCAAAATCAGCGCAGCACTCACACCTTGGTTGGAAAGGTTCACCTGAGCTTTACACCAACAACAAAGGAACTTCTAAAGGAACCGGGGACAATAGGTGCCAGAGTACATCGTGTAGCCAAAAGTATTCGGACACCAATTTCTTTTTCTTTTTGGACGCCCTGTTCCAAAAATCATGTCTCTGATCTTCTGTGAGGGCTTTCTACTGAATTTTCAGACGTTGCTTTGTACACTGGGGCAATCTCATGCTGGAACAGGACAGGGACAGTCATTAGCCTTCATTAGCCTTCATTAGCCGTCACCAGAACCCTGAGAGACAGCTGTAGACGTTTATCCCAGACTGAAGGATAGAGACATGTGATTCCTCACTCACATCACAACTCAAAAACACTAAACAGATATCAATGTGTAGGCAAATTTCAACTTTCAGAAACCAGAAGGAAAAATAAGTACACCCTTCCTATCGCCACAGTCCTTAGGAGAGGAACAAGCTGCCGGAGTTACGAAAGAAATGCACAAGATTATTTCATCATCAAGAAGAACTTTTGGCAGTTTGTTGTCCTGGAGTCCCGTGTGTATGTGTGTGTATATACAGTACTGTGCAAAAGTTTTGAGCCCCATCCCCTAAATCCTTCCTTCATACAAAATGAAATAATTGACATGTGATGGAGGATTCTCTACAAATACTGACGTGAACCCTCAGGCCATGAGAGAGAAAACTAAAACCTGCAATTGGGTCGTCCAGCTGGATGAAAATCCTAAACATCCCTCCGTCATCGTACATGATGTCTTCAAGACATCCATCACAAAGCCTTGACCCGAATCCCAAAGAGGAACCGTGTCCTCTTCTGATGTGTGTCTCAACCAGGAGGCCCAAAACCTGAGCTTATGGACCTTCACCAGTTCTTCTTCTTGGTTATTGTTTAATGGCGGTTGGAATCCATTAGGTTACCAGCTATAAGTCTCACTCTCAGTCATCTCCCTCATCTCCCCGGCGTCTTAAAACCCATATTCCCCTCCAGCTTTCCTACAGATTCTCACAAAATCTGTGGACACTTTTGACCCACTGAAAATCTAATGAGGAGGACATTAAAAGCTAAAATAAATCTGATGAAGCACGTGTAGATGTCCCTGACAGGTGATAGGGTCCTAACCACACAGGTGGACCTGGACAGGACTGTAGGAGACAGAAATGTGTGTGTGTGTGTGTGTGTGTGTGAGATCAGTTTTTTTTTGTTCTATGTGTTTGAGGTTTAGCTTTGTTTCGATTCAGATCTCACAGGTGGCTCCGTGTGTTCTGTCGCAGGACCTGCTGCACACAGTCTTCCACAGCGGGAAGATCGTCAAGACGTACACCTTCGACGAGGTCAGAGACAATGCCAGGCTCAAGCAGAGTGAAGTCGAGGAGCTGCTCCACTGAGAGGCCAAAGCTTCGTCGCAAACACACACTCCTTCCCCCCTCTCCCTTATTATAATGTTATTATTATTATGATTTCTATTTTTAATAAACCCATAAAAACTCCACACGGTTGGAGATGTTTTAAAACCCCAGCACTGATAAAGAAAGTGAGAGAATGTAAGAGACAGAAAGTCAAAGAGAGTGGAGGTGAGAGAAAGAGGGATGACGAATCTCTCACTGTACATTGTGTTCTGTGTGTGTGTGTGTGTGTGTGTGTGTGTATACAGCTGTGTTTTTTTTCCAGTTTCTTAGATTAAAAATCGAGATATTTATGTTAATTAAGACTTGATTTAAGTTGCCAGTTTCTCCCCCAGTTCTCACGTGAAGGGTTTAGTGACGAGGCGTATCGGGAGTGCAGGGTTCGACTGGAGCGGAGAAACTCTGTAGTCCAAACTGAGATAATGACCAAATGGTTGAGCAGCGTTTTTTATTCGCTCAGACGTTGTCGGAGATCATCCAAAAAACACACACAAAAAAAAGGTTGCGGGTTTCTTTTCATGTCCGTGGTTGAGAGTGTAGAGAGCGACAGATAGAGAGAGAGAGAGAGAGAGAGAGATGAGATGTTACTGAACGTCAACACCGTGTACGAACATGGACCAGGTCTTTTATTTTTAATGCCGTTCAACAAAATGGCTAGATTTAAAGAAATGCACTTTTTTTTCCAATTTCATTATTTAATTATAATTATTATTATTATTATTAGTTTTTTTCCCCGTCCTTGTTTGTCTTAGGTTAACGCGTCCCTTCCTCAGAGGAAACACTCCGAATACTGTACGTTGTTAGATGTTAAACCACATTATAGAAATCTTCTCTAGTGTACACATTGTAAAGTAGCCGTGTCCTGTAATGGGGGGGAAGGAATAAAAAACAAACTTTTTTTTGTACAAGTACAAATGTCACTTGTTTTCTATGACGTAGAGAACAAAAAAAAAGAAAGTAAGATAAGAAAATGTTGGTTTTATGATTTAATGAGAATCATTTTAGAACAGCTTGGCTTCAGTATTTTGTATACTAACTGTTCATTCAAACACCATAATCATTATTTTTTATGACAGAATTAAATATTGTCACAGTTCTCACCATAAATATCCATATATACATAAATATATATAAATATAATATGATATATACAGTATGATATAATATGATGTGTGGCCAAAACGCCTTCTCTCTTGTATATAATGATCGTTTATTTAAAGGGAGCTGGACGCTTAGAGGAAATAGAAGTATATGTTCTTATTTTTGTCGAATTCCCATTTTATATCCGGCAAAGAATCCGTTTATTTGCTGAGTTTCATTATGGCTGAATTTGTTCAGTCAGCCTTGGGGTAGGGGATGTGTGTGTGTGTGTGTGTGTGTGTGTCTGAGTGAATGCGTGTGAGTGTGTTTAGTCTTGTTGCACTAGATGTAGATGATGCCTGCTCATTTTAATTTGTCTGATAGATTTATGTATATGTTGGTTGTCCTGTTTTGTTTTTTTTCTCATTAAACCTCCTTGAATATTTTAAACTAAGCTGGCGATTACACAATGGATAGAACATTAAAACCCCACACTCTCTCTTTGCCATGGTCTTGTGTTCATTATTGGTTTTTGTTTTTTTTTCATGGAAAAATGTGAATGCATTAAAAGTGATAACTGATATAAACGCGGTTGGTTCGTTCCCCAGTGTTCAGCGGATCGTTAGTAAGGAACACCTGCGTAACGGAACACTTTAATATGGAAGGGAATAAAAAGCAATATCACATCAGCTGTAGGGTTTTATTTTTTTATTTTAAAAGTGAGTTGAGTTATACGTTAATTAGAAACCTAAAGTAACAACTACACACTCGCTGTCAAGTTATTTAGGAACACCTTTACGCCTGCACATTTCATTTAGCACCACAACGTAAGAGAAAAGCGTCCACAACATGCAGATCAGAATCAGATTCACATCATGCTCAGAATAGAGAAATAGTGGGCGGATCCAAGTATTTTATATCCTCCTGATCTCCTGGGGTTTGAGTCTCACCTCAGTTTGCATGTTCTCCCCGTGCTAGGTGGGTTTCCTCCAGGTACTCCGGTTTCCTCCACCTAGTGCCCTATGGGCTCCAGGTCTCCCATCAACCCTGTACAGGATAAGCTCTGTAGAGAATGGGTGATCTCCAGGGGTTTTCACACACACATCCTCCAGATGTTGTATATACAGAATGATGCTGAAAAACAATAAAATGTTGAGTGAGTGACAATTCTGTGTGGAAACGCATTTGAGCTGCCAGGAAAAGTCTTATAATCACTCTCTCCAATGGTGGTGGGCAGAAAAACATCAAACCTTTATGTGGATGAGCTACAGACAGCATCAGGTTCCACATCTGTCAGTTAAAAGCATGGAGCTGAGGCTGATATATATAGGCACAGACTCTGAAACTGAACAGGTGACAATGTAAAAGGAAGCCAGTTTCAGGAGCCCCAAATTAGCTATGTGCCGTTCTGTTCCTTAGGACGCTCCTCACCTCAGTCCGTCATCCCTTCGCTGCTCAGCTGTGAATATGTGCCGCTATCTTTGATGAAAGGTTCTTCCGGTTCTCCATAACTTTTTGTCAGGATTCTTTCCCTCAAATATCCAACACTTTTTCTCCTGATCCTGTTCCACCACAGACATTCAGACCAGTGGGCCTGTGACTAAGTACAGCTTCATCAATATACCACCACTAGCTGCTGTAGAGCTCACCATGTTCACCTGAGAGTTGTGCTCCTTCAGCACCTGTGCATTACCTTCCTTTGACTCGTCTAGCTGTCCAGCAGGCCCATGGATCAGCGTTGGGTGTGTTTCAGAGCTGTTTATAGCATGTGATGCTTCCATGTTGGTTAATTTACTAATGCTGAGCTTTATAAAAAAAGACCACCATGTGCCAACAATCTAACGGTTAAAAAGAGCATCTCGTGAGCTTTTAAACAACATCTGCTCTTCTGCGATGTATAGTGCCCGAAAAGAAACTCAGAGATCACTTTCCCTGGATTAATTATTATTGAAGCCTCTACAACAGAGATCATTTAGTTCCAATCGACTTGGTATATACACCTGAGAATATTTTAGGGATTCGGACCACAGGAACCGGCTGCCATGGACAAACACTTCCATCCTCACTGTAAGCAAATGCTCATGGACCAGTCCACAGCATGAGGTTCTACTGGTTGTTAGTCCACACACAACTTGGCACAGGTTTTACGCCAGACGCCCTTCCTGACACAACCCTCCCATTTTATCCGGGCTTATGACTGGCACTGCATCTAGTGGCTGCAGTTTGGGCATTGGATGGGATTTGAACCTGGAGCTTCTACTACTAGTGCCAGTTTGAAGCTGTTGCTGTGGACATTATATAGTCACACAGAGCTCTGTCTATGCATTCTTCTCTATCTGAAGACTGACTTGTGACTTAAGAGAAGAGAAGAAGAATGGAAAGGGTGGGCAAGTATGGACAGTATTAAATACCTAATCAAATAAGTCATCAGGACCTCATGACATTGGTGTGATGCATGTGCAGAAGAAGATATCTGTGTGATTTTAACTGGGACCAATCCATGTTTAGTTCATGGCACTACATGTACTGATGGGCAAGAAATAAATAGCTTTATGATCAAATGCATGCACCAAAATCCATAAAATTTTTCAGTGAGTATGTTTTAGCTATTAGTACTTTTCTTCAGCAGTTTGAAGAGCAAAATGGTAATGAGAGCTTTGAAGATTCTTTCAGAAGGCTCAGGATAAACAGCTTGATTTGGTCGATATTATACACTTTTCTTTAAATGAAAAAAGGTTTTGTTTGAGCTCCTTTAGCTTAGATTTTTTTTATTACAATGCACACTGTGGTGTCCAGTTCATGTGTGAAAATGATTCCTCATGCTCCCAGAACCATTCTTTCACCATCTGAGTCCTGGAATATAGCCGTACATCAGGGAAGAAAAACTCCGTAACTGCATGTGGCCTTTCTTCAGGAGTGCTTTTTTTCTTGAAACCCTTCCATACAAGCCACATTTGTGGAGAATTTGTGATATTGTTGTCACACACACACACACACACACACACACACACACACACAATGGCCACTCTCTGTCATAAATTCTGAAAAACTGCTTCAGAGTTGCTGTGGGCCTCTTGGTACCCTCTCTGACCAGTTTCCTCCTGGCTCTTTCACCCAGCTTGGAGCGACATCCTGATCCAGGGAGGGTTTGTGTTGTACACAATACATTCCTCTTCTTAATAATAGATTTCATTGTCCTTTTAGGCAGTGATAAAGCCCTTGAAATCTTTTTGCATCCATCTCCTGTCTGTGCACAACTTCATCCCGGAGATCTTTTGACACTGCCTTGCCACTTGCTCATTAGTTGATTGTTTGCCTCAGTTGCACTACCAGGGAGTCAAATGCTCAATGAAAGCCCTTTAATGCTGAGCTGATCTCAAGCTGACCACAGCCAATCATTTTTAGGAGAGGAGTTGATCCTTTACCAACTCAGAGATTCTTTTGTTTTTTATTGTTTTCAATTTTTTCCCTAACATGTTGGTTTTATGTCTTTCACTTGGATGTTAAACGTTGCACTAAGTATAATGTTCAACTGAAAATCATTTGGTTCATCAGCTATGGTTTTAAAGTTGCTATAGAAATGACTTGACTTTATTTCCTGCACATCGTTAACAGGTCACCATGATCCTTACAGGTTTTGATAATTTGTTGCATGGATCTTAATCTAATTACAGTAAGTTCAGAATCTAAATTAGTTTTCTTTGCTCAATGCAGCCCAAAAATCAGCCCTTTCTGATACTGGGATTTTTTTTCTGGGGACAAATAGTGTATTTAAAGATTCCTAGCTGTTCCTATCCTCAGTCCACTCTCAGATGGACCAACAATTCGTCTTGTTTACAAATCAGACATTTTCTTTGGGAGGCATTTAAGGAAGGATCTAATCCAATTTATAAAGAAGAAAAAGTTTCTACGTTTTTCTTGCATGTGTGTGTGTGTGTGTGTGTGTGTACACAGTATATCCTGCGTATCTAAGTAGTCTTGTGGTCCTTCTGTCTATCTATGAAACAATGTGTTTGTTGCGAGCTGGAAAGAAGGAATTTAGAGAATTCTGCTTTAGCTCCAGTTCACATGACTAATCCTTATCGCCTCTGGACTTGATTTTAGATGATTATTTCCAATGACCCACATTCAAAAAACATCCATAGTTCAGTTTGGATAAATAAAAGCAGCTTGCAACCTCTTTTTTATTTTTTGGGACGTCCTGAGCGCATGCGTCATGGCGCGTCTCTTTACTTTTATGTTGACGTTGTAGTCTTTGATGTAACTTTGATGTAACAGTACAATGTATATGTGTTGATTCTAAAGTGATCAGAGAGGAGAGCAGTGTGGAGGGGAGAGCAATGTGTGTGTGTGTGTGTGTGTGTGTGTGTGAGTGTGAGTGTATGTAAGGCGGAGGAGGAGCGCCAGCACTGTGAGGGAGGAAAAACCACGTCACTGTCAAAAAGCAGAGAAAGTTGGAGAGCTAGTTCTTCTCTGCTTGGATTCAGGTTGTGTGCGAGGATGCAGACTGGATTTCGGTTAAACCTGAGCCCTGTTAAAGAGCCGCTGGGCTTCATCAAGCTGCTGGAGTGGGTGAGTTGCGCAGCTCAGCTGCATGGCGCACTGGTCTTACTGGTGATACTGGTGTTATAGAGCTCTCATTCGCTGCACTGGAGTGAGTCCTCATGTCCTGGGAGAAACAGAGAGACAGATTTTAGGAGTAATAATGGAGTTTTTTCTTTACAATATCCTGGTGCTTGTTTTGTCTCCTTTTACGCAGGAGTGCTTTTGGTCACCACTGCACACAGTTCATCTGTTTTTTGGAAATCTTTAGAAATATATACACATATTTTGTTCTTTCCTTCTGATAATACATTTGAAAATCATCTACCCATTGTTCTCTTCAGGAATTGCAGCAGTGTCGCTTTTACAAGCAGCACAGAAACACACACACACACACACACACACACACACACACACACACACATTCCTCAGCGCATGACCCTCCTGTTTTTGTTTCTGGAGACTTTTGTTAGATAACTAACTTCTGATCTAATTTACATGAGGTCTCCACACACACACACACACACACACACACACACACACACACACCTCAGGCTTTCACAGTTTTTTTGTTTTTAAGAAAAAAAGTTCATCGTGAATCACAAAGTTGATGAATCAGCACATATTGCTTACAAAGAAGCAGAACATCTGGCAGGCAAAAGTCTGCGGAGGAACTGGTGGGTGATTCAGCAAACCGGATCTAATCGCTAGTCCAGATGTTTAACCCAAACGCTGCTGAGTGATGTGTAATCCGCAGCACGACTCTTTATCATGAGCTTTCCTACTGTATAGTTTTGCTGTGATAAAGTCAAACCAGATGTGATTGTGTTAGCTCGTGCACTTTTTTAAATTAGAGCAGAACAAGAGCTGATCTTAATTCTAAACCTCAGCCTTAAATTACAGTCAGTGACACGCTGTACTGATCATTATGCTTAGTACATGGTACTACTTAGTACAGGTAGCTCTTATGTAGTTCTGGAGAAGTGTGTGTGTGTGTGTGTGTGTGTGTTTACATAAGGTACAAAATATGTAAGAGCAATATCCTCTGCATGGGGTAGGAGGCCCCTCTCTCTCTCTCTCTCTCTCTCTCTCTCCAGGTCACTGAAGGAGCTGTAAATAATTTGGGGTGGTGTACCAGATCCCTAACCTTGAACCCTAGCTCCGAGAGTACTAACACACACTAAATCAGTTCCCATCAGATTATTTTCTTTTGTTGGTCACTTTCTGCATTATATTATATTACTATTGGTGCAACATATGTCGTACCCTGTGTACAGTGGTAAGATGAGGAGTGGAAAATGTCTGGTCAAAGAAGCTACTTCTGAAGTTTATGCAACATGGACGTGACCAGTTGTGCTTCCCTAAAAATTGCATGTTGCTAACTTGTCACCCCAAAATGGCCATAATATTTATTTAGAATTATTGATACTAAAATTGATGTAAGCTTCTAGAAGTATATGACCTGTAAAAAACTGTTGCTTAAATTAAAGCATTTTGTGCAAAATGAACGATTTCCCCCCCAAATTATAACAACAGTGGTTTTGTTTAAATACGCCAGATTAGACACACACCTTATGTTATGTGTCCATAAACTATAGTTTATTCAGTTAAAATTGCTTTTCGTAATCTGGCCAATAATTATTGTTAACACACACACACACACACACACACACACACCATTAACATTCCAGGGTGACCTCAGTGCATAAGAGGTGGTTTTTGGCCAAGTTTCATCTGAATGACAGTTTGAAAGATTTTAATTAAAAAAGTTATGGACACTAAATAAAAAGGCCTGAAATTGTATTTAGCAGACATGTTTCTTTTTATTTGATAAAAATATAAATGTGTGTGCAAATTTACAAAAAAATAGTATTATGAAATAAAAGTATATGAAAAAATGGCGTTATATGATCCTATCTGAAAATTCACTTTTCACCTAGACGAGACTTCTTAACACAAATACCATATTTTGGCCATAAAAAAAAAATCTTTGTAGGAGGAATGGGATTTGATCTCATGACCTTCCAATCCAATGTAATCCAAAGCCTTAACCATAGGTGTACCTGCGCTACTTATGAGATGTAGCTTATAATGTTTTATAATGCTGCTATACAACTCTATTCCCTGATATTGGTTCGCCCAATTAGTTTTTCACCCAACACTCTGCTGTTGTCCGGTCTAGATCAAGCCACCCACATTTGTAGCCACCCACACTGAGTATTATTTGTCCTTATGTCATGCTGTAATGTAATCTGCTCTCATGCAGTCTTGTGTACGTATATATGTATATAATGTAAACGAGCTACTGTATGTGGAAGAATGATGAGAAAAAGCCCATTTGCAATGACGACAGATGTATATTTTCAGTATGTTAAGCACTGACCGCTCTTACACTCGATCTGTTTGTTTTTATACCCAGTTCACCGCCGTGTTTGCTTTCGGATGCTGCAGCAGTTTCGGTGGACGGATCGTGATTTCTCTGTTTTGTGCCAATGGAACAAACGAGACAGTTAGTGCCACATTCTCATACCCGTTCAGGTAGGTTTCAGTCAGGCAGAAAAGATTTCAGCTTTCATTTGAATTTGAAAGTATTTTCTTATAACATTTGGTGTGTTTTTATCAGATTTACACGTACAGGAAAGCGTTCATGAGATTATTTACACTACTCGTGCTCCTGAGTGTGTGTCACTTCACGCATTTAGAAGTCTGACTCGTGTGAAGTCTGTGTTTCCAAAAAATTAGGTTTGGCTTACGTAACCATTTACTCACACCTTTACGTGCCCGTGTCCCATAACCGTCCTCTTTAGTGTCCACGTGCGTCCTAACAGATCCTCAGTGAACTTGCCAGATGTTGACCCGTGTCTCCGCTCTGTTTGATACACAGGTTAAACCAAGTGCTGCTGGTCAAAGACAATGACACCGTGTGTAACCGTTCTGTGTCTGAAACACGCCTCGTAGGGGACGCTTCGTCCTCCGTGGAGTTTTTCGTTGCGGTGGGCGTCCTGGCGTTCCTCTACTGCATGATAGCGCTGTTGGTTTACCTGGGATACATGCACGTGTACCGCGACTCCAACTTCGGCCCAGCGTTTGTGAGTATGAGTGTCGGACTTATTATCTATATGAATAAAAGAAAGGTCTTGTCTGTATGTTGGTCAGAACTCTTTCAATGATATCTTTACATTTTATACAATGCAGGACCTGAAACCAGTCTCAGAAAAGAAGTTCAACTTAGCATAAACAAGGCGTAAGATACTCAGCCTTACAGAATGTGAATTTTTTTTTATGTTAATAGGTTAGACAGCGAGTTCTGTCTTGTACTCATTTGTCTCATCTCCCTGGCACTGACACACACTAACTGTAGCTGTACACACTCAGAGAGGGACACGGGAAGGAGGAGGTTGTTAGTATTTCTGTCTCTGTGATTTGTAGGATTTCCTGGTGACCTCAGCGTTTGCCGTCCTCTGGCTGGTGTGCTCGTCGGCCTGGGCTCGGGGGCTGCAGAAAGTCAAGTATGCCACAGGGACAGAGGGCATCAGTCAGACCTTATGCACGAGGAACAACATCACATGTGACGTCACTGAATTTGCCAGCATGCGCTCGCTGGATATATCAGTGGTGAGCATATACTGTCTTCTTTTATATATATAAAGTATATAAGTTTGGCCAAAACATGGTGTTGCTGGTAAAAGTGTCTTACTTAGGTGAAAAAAATATATTTTCAAACAGGATCAGTTAACACCATTTTTCATAATACTTAATGATTCTTATCTTCCGATCTATGCTTAATTTTTTGTAAATATTTATACACATTTATATTTTTATCAGATAAATGAAACACATTAGGTAAATTAACTTTCATGCCCTTTTATTAAGAGTACATAACTTTTTTTATTCAAATCTTTCAACGATCTTAATTATCATTCAGATGAAACTTGGACAATTTAGATGTCATATGGAAAGACATAAACCTGAAAAAGTGTATTATTCTAAAATGCTAAATTGTTAAGATATTGCAGCATAAATTTGACATGGTTACGGACACTACATATTTTATTTTGCTTTTAAGCTTTTACCAAAAAAACAATTTAAGCAACAGTTTTTACAGGTCATATGCTTCTAGAAGCTTACACCAATTTTAGTATCAATACTTATAAAGAAATATGAATAATTTGCATTTGGAAAGAGATATAAAGTTATCTCTCCAAAACAGTTGATGTTAGCAACTTGAAATTTTTAGGGAGGTGAGATCGGTCACTTCCATGCTGCATAAACTTCAGAAGTAGCTTCTTTGGCCACACACTGACTGATATAACAAAAAAAGTTGATATTTAGTTGTAGATTTTTTCTTTCCATGTTTTTTTCCCACATTTTTCTGCAGGTGCTCGGTTTCCTGAATCTGATCATCTGGAGTTTTAACGCCTGGTTTGTCTATAAGGAGACCTGTTGGCATTCTCAGAAGGGCCGCTCTCAGCAGGAAGCAGCGCGTGGACGCGGCCCCGGCCCTATCTAGAGGCGTCTCCCAGGCAAACACATGACCGCATCGACCCCCCAACTCCATGGACTCTTTTGTTTCGGAAGTGAATGAGGACTCAGCGTCATTAGTCTTAGCATTTTTTGTTTTGTTCAGATATGTAGTCCACGTTTTGCCCGTGCCACGCTCTCTGTTCTTGCGTACATACTGTATAATCTCAATACAGATTTTCGTAGTCTTACTATGTTTTTTATTTCATTGGCACTTTTTTTTTTAGCTTTTTTTTTTATAGATAATTTCTTCATGTAGAATATGTTCTTCCAGTCTACATCTATCGCTCCTTACAGAAACACAGCATTTTCAGCTCATAAACTTCACCAAAGCTCCTGCATTATTGAGGGTGCTTGGCTGTACTCCACCAGTTAAGCCCATTAAACCCAGTTTAAGCTCATTTTCAGTAAGCGAGGAGTGAAAACAGCACTAATGATATCACACCCATGACGCCCCGAATCATCTTACTTCATTTTATTTGAAGAAATCATGCAGAACATTTTGCTTTTCCTGACTGCGTATATATCTGTGAATGGTTACGAAGATTATTATATATTTAATACATTTGTGTTGCGATATCTTTTATATTTAATGAATAAAATTGAGATTGAATCTGAGTAACTGGCTTGTTCTGTATTTTGATCTCATGTTGCGGTCCTGAGTGAGAAAGCTCATTCCCTCACCGGAGAGATCTGGGCACATGTGGGTATAAAACACCTTTTGTTTGCCCTCTTACCCTGTGACCTCACTGGTTGGCAATCATCTCGGGAACAAACAAAACATTTCTGTTGAAGAGAAAGCACCGATATTCCAGTGAGAGAGCTTAAGCTGGTCTGTTTTATAGCAGCAGATTGTGGTGGGTACAGTATATACAATATATAAAATAGATAGAATAAAGCATATTTACTGCAAGCTCATGTTATCTAAATCAGCTAAATATCAGCAGCGTGGATTATAATTATTGTTTATTTATGATTACTATTGAATATTTTATGATTATTTTATTAAGTGTAATATGTAACACTTTATGGCTAAAAGTATTTGGACACCCAATCTTTGACACCAGGAGGTCTGGGTGCAGCCGGTAGTGATGGTACGTGTGACACCACTTCAACTGACTTAATTAAAGGCACATTCATTGGTGTGACCTCCATTATTATATGGGTGGTTTTATTTTTTTTATTCATAAATCAAGATTCAGGAAAATCAAACATTTTTTGCTGCATTTCACAATAAACTTTGCATTGTATATAAACTTTAAAACACATGATGAAGAATTAGTATTAGTGCTGATTTTATGTTTATTTTCTATGTTATACATATAATACAGAAAATGTCTGTGGCCAAAGAAGCTACTTCTGAAGCAACATGGAAGTGACTCATCTTGCTTCCCTACAAATTTCAAGTTGCTAACTTTTGGAGACAGGATTTTATATTTGCCCCCAAAATGGCCATTTTTCAGTGGTATGATGTCTTGCTTTAAACAATAATCACTTAAAATGCAAATTATTCATTTTTCTTCATAAGTATTGATACTTAAATTGGTGTAAGCTTCTAGAAGCATTTCACTGTTTCTTTTGGCTGTCCCCCTGTCAGGTGGTGCCAGAGCAAATCATCTGCCTCCATCTAACCAACTTCAGCATCCTTCTACTAATATATTCACAATCTCTCCTCTGAACATGTCTAAACCACCTCAGTCTGACCGCCCTGACTTTATCTCCAAAACATCTAATATCCCTCTGATGGACTCATTCTTGATCCTATCCATCCTTGTCACTCCCAAAGAGAACCTCAACATCTTCAGCTCTGCT
>JAOVVA010000016.1:938168-955170 GCA_028565275.1 Leiocassis micropogon
CAGGTACTGGGGGACCCGTCGTACAGTGAGTAGGGAGGATAGTGCCCCCCCCCCCCCCCAACCCACCCCGACGCCTCCAAAGCCATGCACAGCAAGAACCGTAAGTCTAACAGTACCGGTCCTCAAGGGTACTCCATCTGTCTCTGTCTCTGTCTCTTGTGCACTTTGTTATGAACCTCCTTTCCAGCCTCAGTTCTTCCCAGCATGTACGACGAACTTGTGTTTGAGGTTCTGGTCCGTGTTACATGGACATCATTACATCACATCACTTATGCAGATCTCATCTGCTCACCTGCTGTCATGTGATTAAAGACATTTGGGTCTCAGATCATTTGATCTCCAAAACTATAGATCTGAATTTCAGGCTTAATTTCAATCTAGTTGTGTTAAACACCTTAGAACATGGCACGTTTATTCAGAAGAGATAAACGATAAAGCCAGTATAAAATATAAACCAGGTGTTTTATGAATGCTGTCCACTGAAAGATGGGATACACCTGTCTGAATTTTGCTAAAATTAATGACAAAAGTTTTACAGGGTCATTGTTATCAAGTAATAAACCATTATCTGTTTTTTCTTTATAATAATAATAATTTTAAAAAGTCATAGCAATAGTTTGTGAGAGCTCATCAGCTGCCCAAGCACTCAGATTTGTCATGAATTTCTTGCACAGCCAACTTGAGCTCATCCTTATTTTTAATTCCAATCCAGTATCTCTGCTTCTCTCCGTGTCCTACAGAGAGGAGACCCGGTTCTGCAAGTGGTTCACGAGCCCCTCTGGTTCCGCTGAAGGGTAAGATGTCTCTGAGTCAGAGCGACGTGGAGCCTCTGCCGTTCCGTGTGCCTCGCGACTACCCGCACTCTCGCTTCAGCAAAGCCCCGCTCGCTGTCTACCCCCCTAAAGGAGCCCGAACCAAACCCTGGTTAGTGCCCTAAACCCTCACCATCATCATCACATCAACTTTAATTCTGCTACAGGCTATATATATATATAAATCTCACTTGCGCCTCCTTTCCCGCTGTAGCGTGTCCTTACCCGTAGTGAGTCTGGAGAAGATGCCCTGTTTCAGCCGCTCAGAGGGAGCGCAAGTCAAAATCAGCTCCGCCTCATCCGCAGCCGGATCATCGCTTTCCGTCCCCTCCTCGTCCTCTGCGTCGTTCTCTCCGTCCTCCTCGTCCCTGAAGTCAAACCTTGCTTCACCAGCATCTTGCAGGAATCAGGAAAAGCTCGTGAACGGCCGGGGAACCTTAACGCCTGGCTCCACCACGTCTCCTTTACTGACGGACAGGCGGCCGAGCCCGTCTCAGTCGTCTCCTTTGGACAAGCGGCTCACCGCGTCTCCGTCCTCGCAGGACAGGAGACCCGCCGCGTCTCCTTCTCCGTCCTCGATGGACAGGAGACCCAGTGCGTCGCCCTCTCCGCCTGACCGGAAAAATGTGAACGGAGCAAAGACCAGCAACAGGAGAGTTTCAGGTGAGAAGATCACGCGTTCATGGTGTTTATTTCTTTTATTAACAGTTTAGTTCTGCGTCAGGGACAGTGACATGAAGCATCCATGTGGAGCGATTCTCTCTAACGTAAAGTCAGTTTGCTAAATCTGATCTGTTGTTATTGATGTATTGATCTCAGTAAAGTTTTAAGTGTCGAGGTGGTGTGCAGGCTCTCGTTGCTGGATGAGATCGGATCGCTCTTCCTCACCATATGTTGTTTGTGCAGGCCCTGGCCTCACCCTCGGCCTGATTTATGTGGTGTTATTAACCAGCCCCAGCTGCCTGTGCTTTATACTCGCCATAAACCCACAGACTGCTCCATCTTACTAGCCTTTATTCATTGAAGTGGAGTTTAAAATACTTGCTTTTCAGTCAAATCATCCAAATCAGTGTCAGTAACAGCGATATATATACAAAGTATGACTAACAGAGCAATTTATATCTTTAAGCTCCAACCACCCTGTGCATGCAGCGCCCCTAGTGGCCGTTTTCACCAAATTCCAGACACGTTTTTTTTCTGGCTAGACACGTAGACGATTGCGTAAACCTGTTTAATTCATTTACAGCGATGCAGTGTACCTGATATTGATTGGACTGAATTTTAAAAATTAAAAGCTGCAGTTTTTTAAAGGCTCATAAAACGATATAGTTCGATCCAAAAGTATTTGGACAGGGATACAGTTCCTCTGTAACTCACCAGGGGTTTAAGCAAACATCTTGCATTAATTGCTTAGGAATTAACATAATAATAATTATATTTTTACATGGACATGGATGTGGCCACTCCTAAAGTTTATGCTCTCTTTCTCAGAGTTTTCATTTTGTTCACATGCATTGGTACATCTTTGGAGAGTTCTCATGAACAGCTCGCAATCGATCAATTGTCTAAATACTTTGAGCCTGTGAAAATAGTGTGTGAGATAAATGGCTGATTCCTAAACTATTATTTGTCACATCAATCACAACCTGATTACTTAATTTCAAATTTGGTATACAGAGAAAAAAACTGTATATAAACTGTCTGTGTCCCAATACTTATGGACCTGGCTGTACACAGCAGAAGAGACTTTAAGCTGCAGATTGAATTATCACAACGAGCTTGTTTTATGAGCATCAACACTCGTCCTATAAAAGGCAAACATCATGGTCCGTCCTTTCCTCTGTTGTAATGGTTAAAGTTATTATAATAATATTTCGTCTGCCATATCCTCAGGCACATCTACACTCACATAATCATTTCCTCCTCGTTTATCAGAACTGAGAACAGTAGTTCCCTTAATTTTTTCTTTTATTTGCTCAAAAACACAGCAGCTGCATAAATTCTTTTTTTTTTTTTTTTTTTTTTTTTATGAACGAAATGTGCATATGGATAATAAGGGTATATTTTATGAGCATGAGGGTAATTAGGGTAAATGAGACATGTATATGGGTAATTGGGTGTTTTATGTAAATGAAATGTGATTGATTTAAAAAATGATTTTAAGAATTTGGCTTTAAACATTTTCTACAAATTTCAGCAATTTAAAACAAATTCAGTACAGGTACTCCCTACGTCTGAACATTGGAGTTGCAAATTTCCACAGGTAGGAACGGACCGCGGCTCTACTCCCGGTTCAATCACAGACGTAGCTCACGTATATTGTACAAAAATAGACACTGCAGTGCATCAGATACCAATATTTACAATTATTTACAATAATTTCAGTGTGTAAGTGAATGTATAAAATGTCTAAAGTCCGGTATATTGTGTGTGTGTGTGTGTGTGTGTGTGTGTGTGTGTGAGAGAAATGAGTCGGCCTCACCAGTTCCAATTAATCAGTCCGGGAGCATAATGATAGAAAAAACGTCTGTCCTGTAAAGGTGGTGAATAATCCTAATTTCGTAAAATCCTCAACAAAACAGAGTTCAAAATCCAATACAGTGGAAAACAGCTCTGAGACAAAACGGCGTCCCGGATTCCCCGCATGATTTAAAGGTGCAGAGACAACACTTCACTGTGAGATGAATTTCCTTAGGTGCGGTTACGGTTTTTGGCCACGTGATGGCAGTGTGTGGAAAGGGAACAGATTAAGTCAAGATTAATGTAAGTCGTAAATTGGTATGCTTTACACTGTATATTCGTGTCAAAGGCATAAAATACTCACTTTGTCAGACTTAAGAACAAATCGGACTTACGAATGTGCTCCTGGAACAGAACTCGTACGTAAGTTGGGGACTGCCTGTATAAATGATCACATCTTACCGCTTGTTTGTATTTTAGGTAGAGTCTATGATCCGGATAAACACTGTGGAGTCGTAGATCCCGAGAGCAAGCGGCCGTGCACACGATCTCTCACGTGTAAGGTGGGTTGCATGTTTCAGTCAGATACTTCATGTTTTATGAATGTTGGATGTGTTCCTCATCCTGCCCTTGAGATGAAAGGTTTCTACCCAGCTAATGGTGCGGTTGTGTGTGCAGACCCACTCTTTGACTCATCGCCGTACAGTCCCAGGTCGGAAGAAGGACTTCGACATTCTCCTGGCTGAGCATAAGGGCCGCGCTAAGGAGAAAGACGCGGGCCAAAAGAAGGAGTCGGCGAGCAGCCAGTCGGCTCAGTCGAGCCAGCCGCCCAGTCCTCCTTCCAGTACGCCTTCGGGCTGTCACAACGGCAAGACCACTCCCACTCTCAAACTACGCCTGGCCAACACACACACGCACAGGTACGAGCACAAATGAAAGGAAGGATCAAAGTGTTCTGAAATCACTGAACTGAGGGATACGTTAATCTTTGTTAAATTAGCAACATGAATTGGCCATGGTAGTTGCAAATTTCCCGCTTTAAAATATTGACACCTTCAAGAAACATCATAGAGGCTGTATCTGTAATGTCCAACGAGGTTCAATGTGCTTGTACATGATTTTGAACTCCATGCCAATTTTATTTTATTTTTTTTCATTTTGTGCTATTGGACTTCTCTGTTCAGAGCTCATGTTTCAGCAGAGTTCAAATCTGTGTCTTAACCCAGTTTTAACCTCTTGGCAAAGGCAACCAGGTTTTGAGCAAAATTATTATCCTAATTATACTTACGCAGAATCCATCGATCTCAATTTATCAGAATTAGTCAGTGGTCCATCGTTACGTACAGAGATATCTTCAGGTGATGGTGTGCATGGCCAGAAAGTTCAGTTTTGGTTTCATCAGACTGGAACACAAAAATCAGATCATAAGTCCACATCATAACACCATAACTGGTGTTTTAAAACCTGAACAACTTCGGTGTTGTTTGTGGATAAAAATAAGAAAATACATGCAAATATATACATAAACTACCAGTCAAAAGTTTGGAAACACCACATGACACCAGCCAAGCGCATCTTTTCGAACTGCTCGCTCACGCACCGTTGGGGGCGGCGTAACACACTCGGAGGACAGTTCCTTTCGCTCCTTCTGCTTGCGTGAGCTCACAGACGCCCCTGATTGGCTGTAGAGCCGTGATTAATGTGGGAGCACGAAGGACCTCTCATCCCTCCCCTCTGAGAGAGCTCGGCCAATCAGCTCTCTCTAGACCTCCTGCTGTAAGAAGTTACAGCATCACCCGGGAATCGGACTCGCGATCTCCGGGTGAGAGGGCGAGCGCTTTACCACTGCGCCACTCGGAGGCCAATGTTTTTCAACACTATATTAATACCTAAGACATTGAAATGATGACAGATCCGATATAGAATTATGTAGTCAGAACAAACATGTTAAATAACCCAGAATATGTTTTACATTTTCGATTCTTCAAACTAGCCATCTTTTGCTTTCATTCCAACAATCTTGGAGGATGTTCTAGTGGTGTTGAGTACTTGTTGCCTGCTTTTCCTTCACTCTCCGGTCCAACTCATCTCAAACCATCCCCGCTGGATTAAGATTGGGTGATTGTGGACGCCAGGTCGTCTGATGCAGCACTCCATCACTCTCCATGTTGGACCAATAGCTCTTCTGTGACCTAGAGGTGTGTTTGGGGTCATTGTCCTGTTGGAAAACAAATGCTGTGTAAAGTGTGACCTCAGTTTTGACTAAGTCACCAACAGCATCAGCAGCAAAGCACCCCCAAACCCTCACACCTCCGCCTCCTCCATGCTTCACAGTCAGAACCACACATTCTGGACCCGTCTGTTCACCCTCTCTATGTCACAGGGCTAGAACCAAAAATCTCACATTTGGACTGATCGGACCGAGGGATAGTTTTCCTCTGATCTGATGTCCATTCTTAGTGTTTATTTGCACAAACAAGTCTCTTCTGCTCGGCGTTCTTCTGAAGTAATGGTTTCTTCATCAAAGCTTAAATGTGGCTACTTTGGACAAAATCTAAAATCTAAAACACATTCTGGGTTGTTTAGTGCTTTTTGTTTAAAACATAAATTCCATATGTGTGCTTACATAGTTTGGATTTCAATTCAGTACTAATGTTATAATGTTGAAAATAATAAAAATAAAGAAAAAAAACACTGAAGGAGAAGGTGTGTCTAAACGTTGTTTGACTGGTACTGTATATATTAGGGGTGGGAATCACCAGGGACCAGTCGATAATATATCATCACGATACCCGGAGACTGATTAGATTTTTATTACAATCCTGTCAGTATCACAACTGTAGAAATTTATAACCAATAATTAACTTTTCCCACACAGGAGGCTTTGCTGCCTGCTAATGTGTGATTTTTTTAAAAGTGCACCACCTGTAGGATTATAGAGGAACTGCAACATTTCACCACCTCAAATGCAAACATAGTGTATATAAAATAATAATAATAATAATCGAATAATAATAAAGATCGATTTTTCTTCTCCATCTCTAATACATATACAGCGCTGCTTGAATATTTGCGAACCGTTTACAATTATTTCTGCATAGAATTGTGCAGAAATCTTAGATTCGATCTTTATCTAAGATAATAAGAACCAAATAAAACACATGATACAAATTACAGCTTTACAGTTTTAACTTCTATTCATTGGGCAACATTATCCAACAGTAAAACAGTTTTATGTTTGATAAAAAAGGCAAGGAGTGATTTGAGCAGTGATCAGGAGTGATTTGAGCAGAACCTCCCGTGTTTCAGTGACATGAACTTGGGTCTTCACTGTCACACAGATAATCTATGACTGGAGGAAATGCTGTCTCGCATCCAGGACATCCTGCTATTATTGATGGACCTATGAAGTCTAGAGTGTAGCAGCAAGGTAAAATTCTGGCACTGCCAAGTCAAAGCCCATGGTTTATCCCAGGTGAAATGGTGTGGAATGATCTAGAGCGAGCAGGTCATGTAAGAAATCCCAGCAGTTGAAGCAGGGTAAGGGTTTGAGTCTCTTAGTTCCAGTGAAGGGAAACGGTTATACTGCAGCTTGAAGAAAAACATAATGCCAATCATTTTTAATTAGAAGTGTTCTTTCTCTTTTGTTGATTTTAAATCCCTCTTCTCTCCTTCTGTTATCCATCACCTGGTCCATTATACTGTACCAGTTCCCTCCTGTTTTCTCCTATTTCTGTTTCTTATCTTTATTTTTTTTTTATTACTTATCAACTTATTCTATATCTCAGAGGCTCTGGTGGTGGGGGTGCAGTGGTTCTCAGTTCTACGACTGATCAAATCCCCAGCTGCCACAGATATGGCGTGGACGTCCACGAATCCAGCGATGAGGCGGAAGCTGAGTTTGCTGAGGAACTGGAGAAAAGTTCATGTCATTATTCCTCTTACCACCCACGGCCCATTAGTGTAAGAGCAACATGGCATCATTATGGCATTATCACTGGCATATATTAACACTGGCATTATTAATCCTCTATGAGTTCGAGTACCAGTTGATGTGAGATTATGTAGTTTCTGAAGTAGTGGATAAAGCAATGGTCCAGGAATACAGCTTTATCCAGAGTGAGTGATGAGCTAAACTAAAAAAAAAAAAATGTACGAGGGACGTTCAAGTCAAACCGGGAGCTTTGATTGTGCAGAACAACAGAACACAATTCTGACGGTAAAGACTCCCTTTATTTCTCTATATAATCCCCTGCTACACTAATCCACTCATCCCAGTGTTTCACTAGTGCTTGGACACCATCAAGGTAGAAAGTTTTCTCAATATGCCGGAGCAATGATACATGTCTGAAACACCGGTCTCTCAGGAACTCCTTGTGGAAATGACTTGGAGCGAGGTCAGGACTGTACCGGGGATGTGGCAATACCTCCCAGCAGAGTTCCTGTAATGTGCAAGTGGTGTTGGTGGGAGTTACCAAGGATCAGGCGTTCCATTATCCTGAATCTTGAATCTTTAGGGGAACGACTGCTGTGGGCTCCAAGCCACCTCAGCCAGGATCAGCATCCACAGATGTACAGCCTTCTATAAAACATTTGCACCGTTCAGATGTTTTACTGTGACTAAGAGTCGCATCACCGTACTGCGCTTGAAGTCTTCTGTAAATGTCGATCACTTTTACGCCTTCATTCACCAGAAATTTCATCACAAGTCCCAGTTTGACTTGAACGCCCCTCATATGTTTTTTTTTAGTAGGACTAATTTAAATACCTTTCTAAGTCTAAATCCAGTTGGACATTGGATTGCGAGCATAATTTTGTTCCGGAAGCGTGCTTGTACTCCAGAGCACTCGTGTATCAAAGCGAATTTCCCACATAAGAAATAATGGAAACTCAGATGATTCATTGCACAACCCAAAAACATTCATATAAAAATTATTAATACAAAATAAAACAGATTAACCTGCACTTTACATTTGAAAAGAATCGGGCTGGTGTGAGTGAGACGCGAGAGAGGAGAGGAGGAGGGGTTACTTTCACACACACTAACAGAATCACTGCTGTCTGTTGGCTGACTGTTGGACAACAGTGATTCTGTGTGTGTGAAAGTTGTCTTATACAGTGACCCCCCCCCCCCCCCTCTCTCTCGTCTCCCTCAGCCCGATTCTTTTCCTTTTGGTGTGACTTTAACAGTGAATCTCTTTAATGACACTCGCTTTTGCCTCCTTTTGAGGATTTGGCGGAAATGTGACGTTGCGTTGTCGTTAAACAGATTCATCTCTTGCACTGCTACAGTATTTTTAACCTTTTTCTTCACGTGGGCTGTTGCCGCAGTACAGTTACTAAAGAACAGTCACTACACTTGGACACTAAATTCAAAAAAATGCACACACACACACACACATGTGGTCACAGTATTATAATAAACAGTACACGCGTGCACGGATAAGATGTTGACTATACGAGTGACGTACGTGCATGAGACCTAGCATGGGAGACGATTACCCACAATCCCACAGCATAAGAGAGAGAAGGACAATTGTCTCAGTCGTGATCATGTGACGCCCGGCAGACAAAGCGCATGTGCGCTACTCGTGTTGGAAGACCTCGCTCGTTTATCAAGTTAAACTGTATTGAAAGTTTTTGCTCACAATCCAGGGTTTTACTGTACGTTTAAAATAATCAGAGCTCTATAACATAAACTCCCTGTCCACTTTATTAGGGACAACTTGACACCTGCGCACTCATGCAGTTCTCTAATCTGACAATCATGCAACAAGTCATGTGGCAAAAGCTTCAGCTAATCTTCACATCAAGCATGAGAATGAAGACAAAGAGTGATCTGTGACGAGGCTGTTGCTGGGACAGAAATGATCATAAACTCACCTCATGATAATAATAATAATAATAATAATAATAATAATACATACATATAACAGGAATTGGCACTTCATAATGACAAAATGTGTTCTAATACTGTTACAGAGAGATATAATTGTACATTGTTCAAGTAACAGAATATAAAGCTAAACCTGACATGACGGATGTGTGAACTAGCTTTCGCGCTATCTCACACTGGCACACAGTCACTACTAACCCCATGGCTAAACTCCTCTTTGTAAAGTTGTCCTGCACCAGCTTTCACACTAGCATTAGCTAAAAACTGAGGTTACGCTAAAAAGAAGCTACAAAATATTAAAGAGTAATGAAGACTCGCCTCAGCCAGACAGCAGACATGAAGCCCTAGAGTATTTTATGATTATAGCCGAACCTCGGCATACAGATGTTCTCCCTTACAAATTTTCGCCTCAAGAATTAAAATTTACGGAGAACAGATTAAATTCATATAAATTTTGTCTAAATCCGTATGCTGATGTTTCATTGTATTAAAATTCAGCCAGGTTGAAAAGTTCAGCTCACTCGAGGAGCGGATCGGTCTCAGGCCAAAGCAGCATCTCAGGTTCTTGTATACAGCTTTGGAAAAAAATGAGAGAGCACTGCAATTTAGTCCGAAACATCTGGAACATCATCAAGAGGAAGATGGAGGGTCACAAACCATCAAGTAAAGCTGAGCTGTTTGCTTTGTTCGCTAAAAGGGTGGTATAAAATTACCCAACAGCAATGTGATAAACTGGTGGAGAGACAAAGCACGCGAAAGCTGTAACTGCAAATCAGGGTTATTATTCCACAAAATACGAATTTATTAATATTATTTAGCCAAAGCATTAACACAATGCGTTTACTAATTATTTGCGTTTTGTTTTATTTGAGTTATTTGAGTTAAAGCTCTGCAAATACTGCATGATCTTGGGTTATTTTGATGTGCTGTGATGATGTAATTACCTTTAAATATACACTGTAAATAACAATAGTTGTACTTTGAATTTAAGAGAAATTATTGTCAGCAAATCACAAAAAAATAAAACAAATCTGTTCATCTCACCAACACATGCACCTGTAAGGAAAAAAACAACATAAGAAACTGATTATGCTGCACTTCTCTCTTATGTTTTTCCAGAGCTGTATAATTCTAAATTTTATTTAACACACGATTGCAGACCTCATACTGTACTAGTAAAGACAAAGTAAACTTGGACTTCCTGCTCCTGTCTGTTTCCTCAACATCGAGTCGTTCAGGTGACGTCTAATCCACGCGTCCTCTCTCAGCACGGGTTAGGGTTAGGGTTAGGGGACACGCCTGAGCTGTTAATGTAGTGGACATGTGATCGCTTTAAACAACATGGGCTTGTCAGGATGTACAAGAGCCAGTCATAGTAAGGAATTCTTCAAGTGTGTGTGTAGCAGTGTTGTGAAGTGAGTAATGTTTCCTCCTCCCTCCGTGTGCTTCCCTCCGGTCAGTGTTGTGCGTTCAGCAGCCGGTTGATGGGGCAGGGCCACTACGTGTTCGACAGACACTGGGACAGGATGAGGCTTGCGCTGCACTGCATGGTGGAGAAGCACGTCAACGCTCAGATGTGGAGGTGAGGGGACACGCCTGCAGCTTCACTGCGCAGGTCTTCGCTTGTGTGTGACGCCTAGATTTCAGAAGCATGAATGATCTCTGTGAAACGTGAATGCATCAGTGCTGTTGGTGTGATGAGGGCTTGTTCTGTGCGCACCACACACTCCTGCCACTGCCTGATGACGTCATCATCCTTTTCTTGTGTGTTGTAGGAAAGTCCCTCTAGCGGCGGACAGCGTGCCTAGCGTGTCCGAAACGTCGTCTCTGAGCGTGTCTCTCCTTCCGAGCCCCACTCCATCCCTCGACTGTATTTCCACTGTGTCCTGCTCCGCCCCTTTCTCCCAGAACGGCACCAGAATCTTCTGCCTCCAGGAATCTAAAATGCAGCTGGACAAAGCAGACAGGTCGTTAAAAACCTCTGCGGTTGGCGTGTTGTTGAAGAAGCACAAGGCACCTCCGGCTGCCGAGAAAAGGAACGGGAGCAGCTACCATCTTCCAGGCTCCGCACAGTTCACGAGCAACGGCACGGCAGCCCTGAGCATGCGGCCCAAACCCAGCCAGCCGGTGGGGAGTCAGGGGCTGAGCAACCTGGACAGATATACCAGCATTGATCTGAACCTGCCCCCGGTGCCAAAGGGCAATCACGGGGCCGTTACGCCCCAGAGACTGCTGCCGTGCGGATCCGTGGAGGGGCGCAAACGCAAAACCTCGGGCACGGAGCGAGCTGGCAAAGTGACCAAAACCACAATGCACAACGAAATCTTCCAGAAGAGCGGCACTGCTTTGCTGTCCTCAGCAGCTGAAGCAGCGTCCCACAGCGCCCTCTCCAGACTGGTGAGCATTTAGTCATGAGCGGTACGCTCACTGTAATCACATTAGACTGAACAAAGCCTCATTTTTTCTTGTGTTTGTGTTATACACATCACATTATGCATAATTAATGTAAAATAAAGAAATGTGCACCAGACCATGAGGAAGGAATGAATTACAGCAGCTCTGTCTGTAATTTTAATGACAGACGTGCTTATGGTAATATGTTATTGTTTATAGAGTAACAATAATGGGGATCTCATACAATCTCAGCTCAATAATAAACTCATGTAACTGTTGTTATATGTAATGTAATGTATATGTAACTGTATGTAATACCTTTAATTTCTGCTTACGTTCATGAAGACAGAGTGAAAGCTAGCACGTCCTTCCTCTGAGACACATAAAACTAGAGCGTCCTGCGTCCCTCTAACCCGTGACGCATTCTGAGCAAAAAAACAAGGCGCACACCTGTGGTGAAGCATGGTGGTGTTAGCATTGTACTGCGCTGTTGTCTCTCTTCCGCTTGGACTGGAGCTTTAGTCAAGTTAGAAGGAGTATATTAGCTTAGGGGTGTGCATACTTACGCACCCAGTGTGAATTTTGACTAAAAATCCCTGCAGTTTAATAGGTGTGTAAGCCTTTTACTGTGTGTGTGTGTGTGTGTGTGTTTGCAGTCCAAGGTTCATCAGTGACACTGGCTGAGGTGGAACACGTAAAGCAGCTGTGCAGCAGTGACCTTTAACCCCCAGTCCTTTCCGATGACCCCCCCCCCCAGCGTGGAGCCCATTGTGTTCTTAGTCATTCGTTTGTTTGTTACAAGGTACTGCAAGTGTAATGAAACTGGTCATACTGGAAATCTCCGTAAGACCAGTAACAAACTGCCATTTCTTTGTGGACACCTACGATGCCGCGTCAGACGTTTAAGAGTCCGCGCGGCTGTTTGGACATCATAACATCTCCGGCGAGTTTTATTATTATTTTTTTATGATTGATGGTTCGGGCAGTAAAGACTAACAGGTTGGACGTGTGTGTGTGTCAGCGTGCCGTGAGAGCGAGACGGGCTCTTCGGACTTGACCGGATCTAAAGTGCACTTAGCGTCCCGTCAGACCTGGACTGCAGAGGAGGAAAACACAAAACACACACAGACAAACACAAAGCGTTTCACCAAGGGAATATTTTATAGATGCTTTTCCTTTATTTTTTTCTCTTTTTTTTTTTTTGGAAAGCTGTATTTTTGTAAAAAGAGGGTGAATTCAGGTTTTTCTGAGTATTTT
Organism: Leiocassis micropogon; assembly: GCA_028565275.1. NCBI lineage: Eukaryota > Metazoa > Chordata > Actinopteri > Siluriformes > Bagridae > Leiocassis > Leiocassis micropogon. Next base: position 950,988 of record JAOVVA010000016.1, read on the forward strand.
GGAGTTCTCTGTCACAAGTGTTACTGAGGAATGCACAAAGTTCACGACTCAGCTCCAAGTTGGAAAGCAAACTAGCGTAGTGTTCATTTATTGTATAATAATTTATCCCACATTTTTTTTTTTTTCCTAACGTACACGGCTTACGGCTTTTGCTCAAAGATATATTTGTATGTCATTCTAAATCAGTTTAAGTATTATTATAATAATAGACACCTTATTGTTGGAAATACGAGTGCATATCTGTTTTATATATAAATATATTTATTATTAGTGTCTTTCAGAGCGTAATAGAAGCTTCGGTCTTCCCTGATCTTTAAATGGTTTATAGAGAAACAGAGTCTTTGTTTTTTTCTTTCTTCTGAGTGAATTTAGTTCTTGTATGATTTTTTTAAGAGGCGCAAAATAAAAACGAGGCAAAACTGCAGCTTTTAGGAGCTACGGAGATGAATCGCGGCTTCGAGTTGTTCCTAACCTTTTAACATTTTCAGTGAACTCCTGCTGCGCTGTGAATTCTCATCATGAAGTTCCACTCGAGAGTTTCAAGATGTCTGTGTACAGAATGCCAGCTATTTACATTTTCACTAATTTTCAATTTAGTTTGATTGTTCTTTCTAACTGTTTAATGTGTTATTATTATTATTATTATTATTATTATTATTATTATTATTAAGATCTGAACCTGTACTGGTTGTAGCGATGAGATCAGGATCTAAGATTCTGCCCTGTTTGTTTTTCTCCACTGAAGATGATCTTCTTTATAAATTCTTTATAATGTTACGATCTTGTGAAGACAGAACTCATTTTTGAGAAAAAAAATTGTTAAAAAAAAAACCTTTTTTGCACTTTTGTCTTTGAACAGAAATTCAATGTTTCTATTTATAAAGGTATAACGAGGCATTTAACGAGGAGCGTGCGTCTCTGTACAGTTTTGTCAACAACAGCCGATACTGTGTAAGTGACTGTGTGATCCAGCTGCCATAACACGGTACCCCTCTGCTGTTCTGTGCCCTGTATGCTGTGTGTGTGTGTGTGTGTGTGTGTGTGTGTATGTGTCATTACCGTATTGCCTTGCTGCTATGCAAAATCGACAGCAGGTTGACTGCCAGAGCTTATATAACTCCATATTGAAGTGCGTAACCCCCGGACAGTTCTTCCGCAGCGCCCTCAGGAGATAGTTGGTAACGTGCAAGTGAACCCAAAATCCTGGTCACATTTTTGCTCCATTGCCAAGACCAGTGCAGACACTGCTACACTGATTGGAGAACAGTGAGATTAATCAGACCTGATTCATGATCTGATTTGAAACCTCGTATGGCACAAGCTGCACCAGCTTTGGGACGTCCTCTAATAATATCAAAGTCTTTACTTAATCCAGCTTGAGGAACGTTAGAGTGTCTCTCTGAGTTGTGATGTAGGTGTCTGTGATCTCACTCTTCCTGGTCTTCAACTGTTACTAAATTAAATATCAGAACCACAGTTTTTTTTCATTATATGGACAAAAGTATTTGGCCAAACCTGTTAATTATTGAATTCAGGTGTTTCCATTAATTAGGTCCCTTATCCCCAGTAAAGGACAATCTTAATGCTTCAGCGTGCCAAGACATCTTGGACAATGCTGTGCTTTTTATTAACTTTGTGTCCACAATTTGTTGAAGGCCCTTTTCTATTCCAACATGACTCCGCCCAAGTGCACAAAGCAAGCACCATAAAGATGTGGTTTTGACGAGTTCGGTGTGGAAAAACTCAACCGGCCCGAACATGAGCCCTGACCTCAGAACCATCGAACACCTTTGGGATGAACTCGTACGGAGATTGTGAGTCAGGCCTTCTCATCCAACATCAGCGCTTGACCTCATAAATGCTCCACAGAATGAATGGACACGAATTCCCACAGAAACACTCAAAAATCTTTTGGAGAGCCTTTCAAAAAGAGTGGAAGCTATTATAGCTGCAAAAAGCAACTGGGGGACCGACTCCATATTGAAGTGTATCTATTTGGATACAATGTCATTGCAGGTTTGGGAAAATACTTTTGTCCATAAAGTGTATCAAGAACATTCCATGACTTCATCATCATCCTAATCAGCCCTGACGTTGGTCTGGCTCATTGTTGGGGACACGATGCTTTCCAAAGACCCCCGTCTCTGACACCACCACCCCAGACCACGCCGTAACCCACACACACTTCCGCTTCAAATTCTATATGAAGTTTTCTCGAATGTGTATTTTTTAACAGATTACTTGGCTTTTTGGCCCAGGGCTTTCCAGTTTTGGTGGCCCTCATCCTAATTATCATCGTCCTCGTCATCTCGATTGCAAAGGCTTAACATTTTCTTATTAAATCACCTCCTTATGCTGTACTTCATTTGCACCAAACTCTAATTTTGCACCGTCCTGTCTCAAACACGTGTCTGGTGTACTGGTCTTTGCGTACACATTTACAGCATTTGGCATAAGCGCCTCACTCAAGGGCCCAACAGTGGTAACCTGGTGGTGGTGGTGCTGGGGTTTGAACCTGGAACCTTCTGATCACATTAAATAAATGACTACATTTATTCTCAGGATGAAAGTATGTGAAGCGATTGCTGTTTTGTTTTGTGTGTATGTGTGTGTGTGTGTATGTGTGTGTGTGTGTGTGTGTGTGTTGGACACTAAGTTCCATTTAATACCAAATTTGCATTGATAGATCTCCGTGGTTTAAATGGTAATATACTAAACCATGTGATGGTGGGTTTGATAAGAGCTATGAAAATTTTGAAGGCTTTGTGCTTCGCGTTGCATCGGGGTTTCTATAAACTAACACCTACTTTTATTCATCAGAATGTAACATCCTCATTACGTTCTGAATATTAGATTCAGCCATTAACACACCTGTTATTTCGTACATCTCCTTCTGTCACTGCGCTGAGGTTCTAGTCCCAAACACATCCATCGTTACACTGACCTGCTGAGACGCACATAAGCTCTTGCACACCCGGCAACTTTTGCTTTTATTTCTGAATGTCAATCGCAAGAAAAGACAATTTTTTATTAATTAAGAGAAAAAGCAACAATATTGATAGACAATTTGATTGACAGAACAACGTGCCCTTTGACCTTCCTCGCCCTGTTCACCTGTGCATCTTCACCCCCGACACAGACGTGTATTTTCTCTGTTTTGTTGCATTTCTTTTGCAAGTGTTACATAAATCATTTTCTATCAACTTTATTGTGTCAGTTGTCTTTTTTTGATCGCACGTTGTGAGTGCAGTGGAGGAGGACGTGAAAACAAAATCATGCAGCGAGAGGAAAGCCTCCGTTTCATCGGGGTGAAAAAAAACCTTTTGCACTTAATGGGAAATTCCCAGCAGCCTTGGCGCTGAAATAACCTCAAACAAAGTGCGCAGTGGAAAGTTTCCAGAGAAGCAGGTTGTTTCCGTCAGAAGAGTTAGTGTGTGTGTGTGATGGTTTAGTAAGTAGCATTGAGGTTTCTGGGTTTCATGTTGAGCTGGGTGTGAACGCCAGCCTTGGAGTGTCCCATCAGGGGTTTCTTCCCATTTGCCTCTCATTTCCATCTCCTGACTGTGTGTGTGTGTGTGTGTGTGTGTGTGTGTGAGGGAAAAATACTCTTGCATCCTTTTCCAGGCCCGTATTAGTAAATATCATCTCTGGCCAGGAGTTTGAGAAGGTGTCTTCCATTTGACATCAGATTGTCTGTAGGACAGTGCAGGTGCCCTGGCAGTGCCACCCTAACGTACATTAGCCTTTCTGTCTGTGTTTACGAGTGAAACACTTTTCCTGTATCTTGAGTTTAGACATCCTGCTTGCTTCGTCGAGAACATCGCTGACCTCCTGCTGTCAGAGTGTGGACCCGTGGCCGTGGTCAGGGAGTGTTCGGACGAGCTGACAGAGCTGTGCCAGTCACATACCCATCACTTGGGTATAATGGCATCGTACTCATGTGTTTAATAGTGACCAGGATCCTTGACTTCCATCAACTAACTTATTCAGTTTTATTCTTCACTTTTTTGTTTAACAGAACTGTTAAAAACTGTAAAAAAATTAGATCTCTCACATCTAAAGCAGTTATTGTTAATGAAACTATCACAGATCAGGAGTTTGATTTACTCTGTTTAACAGAAACCTGGATTAAACAGGACGAGTATGTAGCTCTAAATGAAGCTAGTCCTCCTGGATACAGCTA
>JAOVVA010000016.1:960586-971926 GCA_028565275.1 Leiocassis micropogon
ATAATAAACAGAATGAGTAGCTCACCTCTCATATCTTCTAGTCTGAGTCGTTCGTTCTTTTGAATCTATTGCACCGCGGCGCATAGTGTCTATGGGAGTCACGTGACAAAAGAACGAACAACTCGGAGTAGAAGAGTCACTGAGAACGAATCGCTCAATTCTGATTCCTGTACATAACCTACAGGGGAAATGCGATGATTTGCGCATGCGCGCATTAGAAAATGAACGAATCACTCTCAGAGATACTCGTTCTTCTGAGTCAAAAAGAACGAATCATTCATGAACGACCCACCACTACTGCCTTTTATCTTCATGTGTGATCGAAGTGACTTGAGTGCAATTAAAATGGTACTTCGGAATAGAACTTATATTATTTGGTTATTATTTTATAAGTTGCAGAGAGATTTAGCTGTACATGTTCAATATGTAGTTTGTTCATGTGTAAGATGCCTTTATCCAGAGCTGCTCACTTTTATCCAGCTGAGCAGGGTTCAAGGGCTTTGCTCAAGGGTTCATCAGTGATAGCCTGGGATTTGAACACATGATCTTCCAATCAGCCGTCCAAAGTCTTAATCACTGGGCTACAACAGCTGGTCCTGTCCCCTGTAACATTCTTTAAGCAAGTTAAGCAAGGATCACCTGCAGGGTTTTAGGTAATAGAGTGTGTATGCATTTACATTTACATTTACGCATTTGGCAGACGCTCTTATCCAGAGCGACTTACAAAAAAGTGCTGTACGTACAGCATACAGTATGCGCGTCTCGAGTTCACAGAGCACTTCAGCACATTACGAACACTATATTAATACTTTGCCCTCAAAACATTCCGGTCCATCGTGCATTTATTATTGCTGATCTTTCAGGTTAAAATCTTCATGCTGTGGATCTCCTGTTGCTTCACATCCCAAATGGATACAGATTCAGTGACTGGAAAGGCCTAGAACTCACTGTCATGACACTTTCGCTTTGTGACATGGTGTGAATTATCATGCTGAAAGTAAGCATTGAAATATGAGTAACCTGTATCCCTGAAGGGTTTCACACGGTCAGCAGCAAGGCTCAGCTAGACCCGTGGCATTCAGACCGTGATTGATTGGTATTAACAGACCCAAAGTGTGCCATTCTCCATCGATCGCTCTCATCAACAAGGTGTTTCCATCTGCAGACGCGCCACTCAATGAATGTTAGATTTCACTGCACCATACTGAGTAAACGCTAAAGAATGTTGTGTGTGAAAATGCCAAGAGATCAGCAGTGTCTCAAGCCATGATCGCATTTAGTTCCCATTCTGACGGTTGTTATGAAGGTTAACTGAACAGGTGTTTCAATAAGAAATGGACCCTGAGTGTCATGCGGCGTCACAAACGATGCAGACAGTGGAGGTGCATGTGTGTGCATGGTAAATGATCTGTAATCATAATCAAGGAACTGTAGAGCGTCCCGCCTCTGAAGGTGTTCGAGTAAATCACATTGTGTCTCTGAGACACACCTGACCCTCCTGTATGTGGTGCTGTCACTTTCACCCAGGACACATGCTCATGCCAGATGTGAGCAAGACCATATCCAAAACCAATGTGGCGTACCCACTGAAGCACACCTGTACAGAGAGGTAGAGGTCTATATGTCCCCTGGTTCTTCTGTCTCTCATTTGGATGTGACATTTGTCCCTTTTGCAGCCTCGCACCTCCAGGGTCCAGGTTCGGGTCCCGACTTGGGGCCTGTGCGCATGGAGTTTGCAGGTTTTCCCCGTGCTTGGTGGGTGTTCTCCACGTACTCCGGTTTCCTCCCACTGTCCAAAGACGTGCAGGTTAGGCTAATTGGTGTTGACCAGAGGACCTACCACAGTTGTACAAATGGGAATAAATCTCACTACAGAGTGCTGGACTACAGAGGTTCCTAGATGGATGGATGTGTAATATTATTCCTTTGCCCATGACATCTGTGACGACGCACAATATTCCCCACTCTCTCCCACACACGCACAGCAACAAGTGCTGTCATTTTTATGCCACTGTGATCACTAGAGGGCAGTATAACTGTGCTGAGAGGATTCTCTCCCTCTCTCCCTCATGGACCTTCAAACAGAACGCAATACACAATAGGTTGAGTCTATACTGTGGGTTTTCTTTTTTTTTTTTAATTCTTATTTTTTCCATGCACACACATTGCTCTTTCTTCATGCACACACACACACACACACACACGCACGCACTGGTCTTATGTTTTTATCAGTCAAGCGCGCGTAGTGTCTATCAGATGAAGATAATAAAGCCACACACCTGTACATCTCTACATGAACACAGATACATCACTAAACTGGTGTACATGTCGTGATCGGTGATGTAATGATGTTTGCATCCTCAACACATAACCTGAGTGATGCAATAACCACGCGCCATGGCACGCGCGCATCACCTTCTGATGAGAAAGAGAGTAACTCATCCATAACTCATCCCAGACATTCCTTTATACTGGATAAGAGAGAGAGAGAGAGAATGATAGAGGGATGAGGAGAGAGAGACAAAAGGAAAAAGAGAGAGAAAAAGAGGAATAGAGAGATAAAGAGTGAAAGAAAGAGGGATAAAGTAAGAGAGAGATAAAGATAGAGAGAGGGATAAAGAGAGAGAGGGATAAGAAGAGAGAGGTAACGGGATAAAGAGACAGGAATAAAGAGAGAAAAAGAGGGATAAAGAGAAAAATAGATAAAAAGAAAGGGGGGAGAGAGTGAATGAGAGAGAAAAGGAGAAAGGGGGAGTGAGTGTGTGTGTGTGTGAGAGAGAGAGAGCGGAGGGAGAGGGAGTGAAGGAGGGATAGAGGGAGGAGGAGGAGGAGGAGGAGAGCCCAGTGACAGTGGTGGAGAGTGTCGGTGTGATTGCTTTGCTTTGGGTCCCTCTCTCTCTCCCCTCTCTCTCTCTCTCTCTCTCTCTCTCTCTCTCTCTCTCTCTCTCTCTCCCTCTCTCAGTGCGCTGTCTGTTTCAGCACCACCGCACGCGCTTTGGTTCCCGCTCCACCAGCAGCACCGGGGCAGGAGGAGGTAGTGCAGGAGGAGGTAGGGCTGGAGATTCCCCTTCCTTACATCTCACCACCATCATCCTCTCTAATGCATACTTTCTTCTCCAACAAAACACATTTCACATGCGCAAGAGGTTGCTGTTTGGTTTCACACGCTCTGCGTTTCCGACTGAGTGCGAGGGTGATCATTACCCCCCCCCCCCGCTTTCTCTTTTCTCCTTTTTTATTTTTATTTATTCTAAAGCTATCATATAGGATATTAATATGCATGTTGCTTTGTGTAATGCATGAACTGAAGAGCTGTGTGTTAATTTCCGAGGTGACTTGCTGAGGTCTGCAGTGAAGTTAGAGTCGTGTACCAGCTCTCCTAACGCTCTTTATTAATTACACCTCCTACTAGCTTAGTGCATGTCTTAGATCAACAGTTTTTTTTTTTTTTTATTGTGAATTATTACAAGGTGAGAGAAGATCTAAAGGGATTCTGAATGGAGGAAGTCTGGCTGTAGTGCCAAGGTGATTCTCTTTCAGTCGGAATAATTAATTAAGTGCCACCAAAATGTCCTGATGCTAAAGGAGGAAACCTAGTCTGGAGGAGCTGTGAGACTGCTGAGAGGAAAGACAGAGAGAGAGAGAAAGAGAGAGAGACAGCGGGAGAGAGAGAGAGGAATTCAGTAGAGCTATCACTTTCTGCACTTGGATTCCCCAGAGAGCAGTCCTGCTGGAGAAAAAAATAATCAAATCGCCTAAAGAAGATGGCACAGCTTGACACATAGCAATACTTGTAAATTAAAAAATAGAAAAGAATAAAAAATGGGAGAGATGGGACATCGCCAGGGGAGCTTAATAACGCGTCCATCATTCTGTCACCTCTAACGATCTAAGAGCTTCAATTTTGTCGCTGCCCATCAATTCTGTCTCATTAGCATGAGTGGGTCTGTGTGATTTATTTCACACTGATGAACAAAACCAAGTCCTAAATCCCTAATAGAGTCCTTTATACTCTGCATAACAGATGACTTATGTGTAGAATAATGAAATGGACATGTGATGAATGAATGCATCTTCTTCTTTTGGTAATTAGTTGTGATAAATCACAGAAGAAAACATTCAATCCGACTGGTCCTGGCTCCGGCGCCGTGCTCTGGGATGTCCTGTCCGGCTGTAATCGCTCAGGATGTGTATCAGATGAGCTACATCAGGGGGAGAAAGCCAGCAACAGTCTCTGTGATGTCCAGGAAGCTGCCTCTGTAGCCCTGACTTCAGAGGACGTCTGAATGCGGTGCAGCTTCAAGCCGCAGCTGGGCGCATTGATCTCGCATGCATAGTGGTGGGGGAAAAGGTCAGAATAGAGGTCTTTGCTTCTGTGGTCGCCAGAAAATCCCAGACAAAGCCGTCGTTCTCCGATTCCCAGCGATACCGACTGAACCATTTGTGTTGATGCAGCAATATCAGTTTTAACCACATGACCACACCTATTAAAACTAAATTATTTAGAGACAATCATAATTAACCATGCTTCAAGGTCTACATCGAAATTGCTCCTTCATAGGAGGAAACAATCCCAGTCCAAGGCCTGGTGCTTGTCATGATTCAGAAGCAGAAATAGCCTCATCATTGTACACACTGCTTCAATGTTCTTTTCAAAGTTGCGTTTAAGCTAACTTACTTTAATCTCTCTTGCAGGTTTGGCTGGAGAGGTTTCACGTTCTGCTTTTGCATTTCTGTCCAGTTCAGACATGTGTGGAGCGCCAGAAATCCCTGCCGTGATGTCGGCGTGACACAGGAGTTTTGTTTTTTCGTATATTGAGTATATTGGACATGGGTGCTCACCATCACCGCCGTTTTGGTTAAACGCTTGGGATTTTTGGATCTCCTGTTCCTCTGTAGTATCACTATGGCATTACAACTCATCAGCTTGACCCGGGCTTCATATCAACTCTTTCTTGTTCTCACGGCCGAGATTTGCTGTTGGTGTCAACGCCTGGATCCTCTCCCGACGGAGTATGCCCACTCCATCCGAATAGACGGCGACATCATCCTGGGTGGTCTGTTTCCGGTGCACGCCCGCGGCGAACGTGGGGTGCCCTGCGGAGAGCTGAAGAAGGAGAAGGGCATCCACAGACTGGAGGCCATGCTCTTTGCCATCGACCTGATCAACAAGGACCCGGAGCTGCTTCCGAACGTGACCCTCGGTGCTCGCATCCTGGACACCTGCTCCCGGGACACGTACGCTCTCGAGCAGTCGCTCACGTTTGTCCAAGCGCTCATCGAGCGTGACGGCTCGGATGTACGCTGCGCGAACGGCGACCCCCCTGTCTTCGCCAAGCCTGACAAGATAGTGGGAGTCATTGGGGCATCTGCCAGCTCTGTGTCCATCATGGTGGCCAACATCCTGCGGCTGTTCAAGGTAAGCTCTTTGAGGCACTGATGTGAGGTTCGATACCGCTGAGGCAGGTCTCACATATTAGACACGGGGTTACACAGATAAACCCTTGAGAGTTGTAACGGACATGGCTGCTATTCCTCATGGGCCTCAGTTGACATGAGCCACGGATGGCAATGACACAGGTGCGAGTGTGAAACTTTTAGACAGTTTGTGTGTTGTGCTGTGCTTGACCCTGAATCTCCATTTATTACTTTTGTTCATCGAAGTGCATCATCGATTACAAATTCATTTAATAATGACAGGTAATTTAAAGGCATTTTGAAACAGATAGGACAGTAGTGTTGTAATCGGTGGATACTGTACACACCCTGCGATTAAACGTGTGCACACGGAAAGTCACGTATGCTTTCATCCAGCTCTTGCTTAAACAAGAACATTGTCTTTATAATAAAGTGAACGTGTAACGCTGCACGCCCAATTAACACTGGAACCTTAATGAACAACGAGGCTGCTTGGTGTTTGACTGAGGTTTATTAGCCAACCCGAGTTTGACTGATTAATGTAGACACGCTGTACAATATGCTTGTGCAACAGTTAATGATGCATGCGACATACCAGCACATATCTTTTTTTTTTTTCTTCCCTTCCCCTAGAAGAATGTCACCCACCATGACTCACACTGCAGTACTGCAATAACACTACACACGACTGTCATTAGTGCGCGAAAGCTTTCTTTACACGTGTTCTGTACAGTATGTGTATGCAAATTCAGTCTCATTAACAAACGACAAACGAAGGGTTGAAGCGTTTCTGTGCTCGACCGGCACTATATCATAAATAAGCAGACACACTTATGTGACGTGACGTGTTCCATGTGGCACGACGATCAGTTATCTCTCAAATTAGAGATGAAAATGTAGCTTGAATGCATGTGCTAAGTAGTTTATATACTTAAAATGTAAGCAGAGAGAAAGAGAGAGAGAGGAAGTCAAGCCTTTCACTTTTTTTTATACCAACTTACCGAATAAACATCAGAAGGTGTTTAAAAGATGTGTGTTAAGCTACTTGACACCATCTCACACACACACACACCACAATATACCAACTGATTTCACTCTTGTGCGATCTTAAGCACAGTGTGACACGTGATGAGCTCAAGTGGACTAAATTACAGTACAGTTCTTTGTACAGTCTGGTCTTGTTTCATGATTCATCATGATTCAGTTACAGCTGATCAACTCGTTCCTGAAACTCATCAGTAATACTGTATGCTGCCTTGTGGAGAGATGTGTACTGTATGTTCCACCAACACCTTGGGAAAATGTTCTATTGTGTACGTCTATACAGTATGTCTGGAATTATAACAAAGATCTAAACATCTTCAACTCATCTTCACTTTCTGACATCATAAGAGTTCGTACTGTACATTACCAGCGTCCTGTCTCCATTCTCTTTCTCATCAACTTGTGTGAAGTCTTGCACAAAATCTTAGGAATGACTCTCACACACATTGTGTAGAGTTTACTTCACCCACAGCAGCGTGCAGCCCCGTTCCTCATCCTTGCCACTATCACCATTAGCACTACAGGCCACCTTTCCCCCCCCATCTGTTCTGACTAAACTAACCTCTCATTAATAAACCACCTCCAGCTTCAGTGCTGATCATTTGACCTTATCTCAATGCAAATCCGACACGTTCATCAGTATGCAGGTGGTATTAATGAACCCTGGGGTTTGGTGGGGGTGTAGTCAGCACCGCTCTCTGTGTTTTTCCAGCTACACAATTAACCTGCTCTCACCAAATAAATGAACTCTGTGTTGTATTTTCAGTGTATTTTCTTTCAATTCCTCGGGATAAAATGTCAAACCATCGACTCTTTGACTTCTTCCTGTTCTTCTACACAACACAGCCCTGCACTCATGACATCAGCTGAAGACAAAGTTCAGTCACTTCCAAAAGTGCTGGAATAACAATTCTTTCATTTTTGCTACACGTATCGGTTTCATATCAAAACCTTTTTCTTTTCTAGTTGTTTCTCTTCAGGAGGTGAAACGCTGCTCACTTGGGTTCAGGTCTGTTGATGGACGTGTCTAAAAAGTCTAAACTCCCCCTGTTTTGGGTCGTTGTCTTGCTGCATCATCTAGATCAGATACATTTCTCTGTAAATTATCTGATAGAGTGGTTCTGTAGACTCCATGAGCTCCATCATTAATAAAGATGAGCGAGAACGTTCCAGAAGAAGCCAAGCCCAAGCCATGATGCTACCTCCACCGTGCTTTACAAATCAGATTGTATGTTCTGGATCATCAGCAGATCCTTTCTTTCTCCCCACTTTGGCGTTTCCAAGGTTAACCTTGGAGCATTTGTGGTTTCTTTGTAAATTCCAGCCCGTCCTTCTGATTCCCTCCGCTGATAAGAGGCATTTCAGCTCTCGAAGTCTTCCTTGAAGCATGACTTGTGTGACCTTCACCCTTGCCCTGTGGAGGTTGTTGGAGATGGTTTCTGTATTTTTCAGGACATTACAATGGTTGTGCACTGGCTATAATCAAGCTCCTCTCTTTTCTCCCCTTGATTTTCTCCCATAGACATCTCTCTGGTCTTTATGTAGGTTTATCATTTGTATCTTTATGTATGTTTTTTTTTTTAAACAACCAGTGCAGTCTTCATATACCAAATTAAGTTGAAATAAAGAACTATAAATTATTTAAACAATCAGTCTAAAAGGGCTCACGTGAGAAACAAGAACTGATGATCCATAACATACGGTCTGATATGTAAAGCACGGTGGAGGTAGCATCATGGCTTGGGCTTGTCTGGCATGGCTTCTTCTGGAACGTTCTCACTCATCTTTATTGATGATCGAGCTCATGACAGAAACATTCTGTCTGACAATTTAAAGAGAAACGCAACTAATCTTTCTGAGTAATGAAAGAATTGTTACTCAAGCACTTTTGGAAGTGACTGAACTTTGTCTTCAGAAGTGTGCAGGACTGTGTTGTGTAGAAGAACAGGAACAAGTCAAAGAGTCGATGGTTTGACATTTTATCCCGAGGAATTGAAAGAAAATACAACACAGAGTTCATTTATTTGGTGAGATATACAGTAAGTCCTATTCGTCGAATATTTTTGATCACCTGAAAAGGCATGGGTTCAAACAAAAGGTGCCATGTTTGTACATTATTTAAGTCATCTAGATTACTTAATTATCAGTACATGAAGTTTGAATCAGTGATCTGTCGCCTCATTTATCTGTTGACAGCAAAATCAAAAGAAGCGTCCTTGCGGTTCCAGATCTGTGTGTGTGTGTGTGTGTGTATGTGTGCTCACTTTTGCCAAACTATCATGTGTGCAAGTCAGCGTTAGTGAAATAAAACATACTTGAATGCTTTATATGACATTTAAATTATCGTCATTTTAATTTAACGATCAGTCATTGGGGATTATCTGTTCTTGTGTCTGCATTTTAATTAAGTTCTAATAGATTCTTTTCGCATTCAGGGTCACTTCATTATGCTGGAGTTCTTTAAAAAAAAGCGTGCATTAAAACAAAACGCCTGTAGCAGCTTTCTACAGAATTATTTCTACAGAAAGATGCACCGATTCTCCCTGCCCGCTCTCAGAGCTGACCCTCAAAAACGATGCTGCTCTTCTGCAGATCCTCTTTTTTTTCCTCCTGTATAAGGAGTTTGCACATATGCTCATTTTTATCCTGCTTGCTCGTGAATCTTTTTATGCTCGTGCACTCAGGTTTGCTGCTGTTTTTTTAGTGCAACAGCACTGCCAAAGGATGTCAAGCAGTCAGAATTGGTTCGAGGGTGTTTTATTTTTCCTTAGCACTCAGTTGTAGAGGAATCAGAGATTAACCAGGCCAATATTTAAGCTCCTGTAGACACCGAGCACGCTGACAATAAAAGATTTAGTATCATGGAACGAATCCCGGATAGATTACACACACATCAGCACAACATGAGTAATTTCTGCCTCTACATCGATGCCATGAAACAACCTTGTTTGCTTCTCGGTGGGATGACAGCACAGTGTTGTGTTGTGATGGTTTGCTAGTCTCAGCCATAATGTGTGATTTAATCCCATCAGTAATGTAAGACAGCACCACTTCCTGCCATGATTTATTTGATCTCCAGGCTCTCGCCACGTGATGAGCAGATCCTTTATGCAGCTTTGCCTCGCGAATGTATCTCTCTCATAGATAGCTTTCTCTGACTCAATGTGCTCATATTTATCTTTAAAAAGAATAAAATGATCCTGGGCTATTTCAGCCTGATGACACCTCGCTCCACACCTCCTCATTACACTCCTTCGAATCGTTCCCGAGCTGACACAGCAGGCCGCGTTTCAAAGCCCGATCTCCACTTGAAAAGAAATTCATGCATATTCACCCGTATTCTTATGAAGCTTAGTTGAAAGTCCTGTGATTCAGGTCAGGTAAAAAGTATAGAATGTGCACCAAATTTTGTGCTAACAACTCACACAAATCAGAAACCGGAACACGAAAAAAAGAAATCTGAAATGTTGTCAGTGCACTGATATAATTATTGGTAGTTTAGACGAATTAATATCGTTAACTCTTAGTTAAGTGCAGCTGAAATCAATTCGTTTATATTTTATGGGTAAAAAAACCTTGTAACTTGCAAATTTAATTCGTTCTGAAGGCAAGATTGTGAAACGCATTGTCCTATAGGAAATAATGTAAAAGCAGATAATCTGTTCCAGACACCCAAAAATATTACCAATATTACCAATTTCCAACACTATAATTATATTATTGCATGAAAAAAACAATCAAAACATTTAGAAAAGACATGCAAATGAAGTAAAATATAAAATAAATAGACATTAAACCTCACTTTGAAAAATTGAAAGCGACTCCCTTTTCTTCTTGCTGCCATACTTGATAAAATTCTTGTTATCCATGGTGCTACAGTATGTCTTCACTAAATCTTGCACAAAATGCCAAAAAAAACCTGCAAAAAAATATGTGAACTTCCTTCATTTGGCTTTCCACTGACGCAACCAAAATTTCAGTTCTTAAGGTGAAAATTCATTAGCCGAACTTTACACTGCGGGTAAAAACCAAGTTTGCAAGTAAAAAAAAATATCTGAAATTAAAAAAATACGAATTGAAATGTTATTATTGATCATTAACTTGATTCTTGGGAATGAAAAACCTTGGCTTGCAAGTTACATTGACCGTAATGGCCGGGTGAGTGGTTACCTTCATGGAGTTACTTAATAACTAATCTATCAAAAAATTGCGGATGATGAAGAGTGCATGCATGTCCCTCTATTGAATTGAAATGATTTATAATGTAGTATGACAGATTTGAATGTTTTTGTTAGCTGGTTAATAATATGCGCTTTTCGCCGTCTGTGGTTTTAAATCAGTTAACCTGTACTGAAAGCCAAGTATCAGCTCCATGAAGCTAACATCTCACCCATCAGCTTTCAAGCAAAGGTTTTGGGTTCACAATCATCAGTACCCTGCACAAAACTGCTCATAACTTCACATCTACTAAACATTTGAAATTCATTTATGGTGCAGGTTTAACTTCAGATACCTAAGGACTGGCAAAGTTTCATTAAATTCTATTCAGAAGATGATGCGCGTGATTTGCGTGATGTGATAAAATCTGGCTGGACGGACATACATACAGAAAGACAGAAAAAGACAGGATTCAGGTCCTTTGATGCATGAAATGTAAAGATTCCGACCAATATACAGACAAAACCTTTCTCAAATTCAAATTCAAATTTTATTTGTCACATACACAGTCATACACAGTGTGATATTCAGTGAAATGCTTATACGACCACCTGTGACCGTAAAATAAAAAAAGGTTAAAATAAACAATTATTTATGGAATAAAATAAAAAATAGAATATAGAGAAACTTAGCTATAGAAAAACATAGCTAATTGAAAAT
>JAOVVA010000016.1:972026-993198 GCA_028565275.1 Leiocassis micropogon
GGGAGCCGCTTTCAGTTTGGTTTTTAAAGCAGCCGGTGCCAAGAGGAATCATAAATTAAGGTTAAGTGAGGTTTAATATCTATTTAAATATTTTTTCATAAATAACATGTTACATTTACATGTCTTTGATTTTATGTGCACAAATATGATTATAGTGTTGGAAATTGGTAATGTTGGTAATATTTTGGGTGGCTGGAACGAATTATCTGCCTTTACATTATTTCCTATGGGACAATGTGTTTCACAATACAAAATTTCACCTTAAGAACTATTTCAAGAAGTTGAAATATACCTTTAACTCTGCTTTAAGTAGACCTAAAGTTAAACATCCAACCCACGTGACGCCAGCCGACCGCATCTTTTCAAACTGCTCGGTCACGCACCTGATTGGCTGTAGAGCCGTGATTAATGTGGGAGCACAAAGTACCTCTCCTCTGAGAGAGCTCAGCCAATCAGCTCTCTGTAGTCCTCCGGCTGCGAGAGGTTACAGCATCACCCGGGAATCAAACCAGCGATCTCCGGATGATAGGGCGAGCGCTTTACCACTGCGCCACTTGGAGGCCCATAACTACATTTTTTAAAACATATTGTATTGATAACTAAATATAATAACTCTTATAATTAAATTGTAATAATAATTGCAGTTCAAAACAAAACACCACGTATGAACAAAGTCCTACAGATCTGGGAGGGTTGAGATTTGCGTTGAGAGCTGCTCCAAAACCAGTCCCTGGTGGCCCATAAGTAGGTTGTACATCTATACAGTTTCTGCCTTGTTTAATGACTGAGGCAGAGAAACCTTAAATCTAAAGAATTGTTAAAAAGAAATAAATATGTTGTTGTCACATGGTGTTCTTTGCAGTGGTTTGCTTGTCTGAAGTCCAGTGTTGTAGCCAGTGATTTATATATTACTTTAACATCCCTGCCCTGAGGAAATACACGACACTGTGGTTCTGCTGTTACTGATAATTCTTCTTATTGTACTTACTGAACTTTAATAACATCAATCCACCATCGAACTTCAAACCACCAGAAAAATTAACAGAAGCAAGGATCACTGTGTTTTACAAATTCACCTGTACAGCAGTGACCGGGGAGACAGCAGCCTTGAACGGAAAGTGCTGACTGAGACCAACAGACCAATAAGGCCAACATAAGTTTTAATATAACTGGAGTGTAGATAATTTTTTACTCACCCTCGTATATATATTTGGAGTTTTTTTGTAGAAGCCCTTTTAGTTCCCACCCAATGTCCAAACCCCCTGCGAGTGAACTTAGCGCGTTCCCAATCCCGGATAAAATGGGAGGGTTGCGCCCGGAAGGGCATCCGGTGTAGAACCTGTGCTGAAAATTGTGTACGGATCGGATGGTCCGCTGTGGCGACCCCTTGACGGACCCCTTGATACTTAATAGTATTTTTTACTTTTCTGGATACATTTTTGTTTAAGCCGTACTTATGCATAATTTAGTTTAGATGTTTAGTTTAAAAACGGTATACTATTAGCATTCTTGAATAAACTTATCTTTGGTAAGTGCTCCCACACAGCCTCAAGGAGAAAGATGCTCTGGGGTTTGAAAGTTCAGTGGAAAATAAATAAGTCTATGCAAAGTTAAATCTCTGATTTAAGTAGTTCAGAGGCATGAGCACTTAAAAAACAGGATTGTACCTTGTGAGCATGCTTGGATCTAAAACCGAGAAGATCCCAGGTATGATGAAGGCGAGAGTCTGACTTGCTTCTCTGGGGTGTTGTTCAGAACCGTGGTTTAGAGGAACTGTCAGGCTTGAAAGCAAGATGTTGTACAGGACATCAGCAGAATAATTACTGATTTTTGTAGATGAGCGATCGTGCATGAAGAGCAGACGGTTTGGCGTAGTAGTGAGTCAGAGTAGAAATGACCAACCCCAGGTTAAGAAATGTTTTGGAGAGGTTGTGTTCCTCTGTAGTTGTGAGGTTGATGGATGCACAGTAGGAGGGAATGACTGTTGAGAGAATGAGATTTTAACCGGTATTCAGGCAAGTGTGAATTCTGGCGTCTGGATAAAAGCGATGTACTGATGGGCTTCTGCAGGAAACTCTTCTTGCTTGTCTGCCAGAGTCAGTTGTAAACAATGTGTGATTTGTGAGCGGAACATTTTGTTTGGTTTTCAGACCGGACAGTCTTATCTGTACTTGGAATTACTAGGCTGAACCTCGCTGTTTATTCTCCGCCACTCTGTAGATTAATTGATTTTTGAGTTTGGGGAATCTTTGCCTTCCTGTTCTGTCTTCTTGTCTCTCCTCTCACGTTCGACTTCATCACACTTTTCAGTCTCGAAACTCTTGCTGCTGTTCTGTATGGATCCAGCTTTCTGTCCATCGAGTAGGACTGTGGTTAACACAGCTTGCCCTTCATTTATATCATGTGTGATGGTGTATTCCGGCTTCAGTAGCACAGTGGGGGAAGGATTGTTGGCCATTCATCCCACTTCCTGGAGCTGGGCTTTGGGAACCAATTTAACAGCACCACACCACGGCATTATTTATACATGACAAGACTTAAATAGATGGGAGCAGTTTATCAAGTCTTAGGTCTGCATGACCCTTATTAAAGAACAAGTTGAACACAACAGATCTTGTACAAAGAGGTTAGGTTTGGTAAGACAGCAGAATACTAAGTAGCAGGCCAGAATATTCATCCACATGCATTAAAAAATGACAATGTGTTCATTACAAACTCTCAAAATAAAAAAAAAAAGTTGTTTTACATTCGTATCAAAATATTCAGCAAGCTACAAATATTAAACACACGACTTATAATCTCCGCTATATGAAGTTGACAAACATATTGTTTCCATATTTTTTATTTTCTGTGTTTACAGTAAACTCTCACAATAAAATGACCACTACAGTCAATTAACATAGGCAACTAATCCAGACAAGCATGGCACAATAAGCAATATAAGAGTCACTGTGAATTAGAACAACAGTGTAAGTTTATTAATAATAGCTAGACACTCGGTGTGGACATCATGTCCTTATGCTTTTCGGATTTTTGAGTTTTATTTGCTTTTCTAGTGTTAGTTTAGTTAAATTTGTTTTTACTTAAAACTCAAAATCTCTGTCCTCCATAACTGCACTTTCTTAACGTTAGCTAACGGTGATGTAGAAGGACGAAGGGTGTCTGACTTACAGTTTATTGGCGGTATGACAGCGGCCTCACCTGTTTGGTTTATCCTTCATTTATTTTTACCAAGGGAAGCCAACTTCACCCCGGCGTCCCTTGGCATGGTTCTGACAAATTGGTTTGACAACGTTGTGATTTTCTAACTGGTTAATCTTTTGACTCGGCCTGGCTTCCCTTACGACACGGCAGTAAAAGTGCAATACCGGGTTTCACCACACACTAACCACATAACCTTTGGGGGGGTGCTGTTTCACTCTCTGTGAAAAACAGGGACAGTCATCAGCAACAGCACAGAGGAGGTTATTATCTGTGTTAAACAAAGTGTTTTCTTTTTACCTAAAAAACTGTGACAGGCTTCTCATGGCTTCCAGGAAAGCATGCCACTGGTTTGTATATATATGCTGTATGAGGGGTGTTCAATTCAAACTGGGACTTTGATAAAATTCCTCATGAATGAGATTCTCAAAGTGATTGACATTTACAGAAGACTTTGTGCACAGGACGCTGATGAGATCTTTAGTAAAACATTTGAACTGTGGAGGCCGTACAAGGGAAACGACGATTTGGCTGAGATGGAGAGGTGGGAAAAATACTCAGGATGAAAATGATCAGATCTGATCATAAACATATAATTTAATTTTTTTTAATGATGCAACCAATTTTTGTTTATTTATAAATTTCTGCTTGTTTTTAATACACGGTATGGAAACTGCAGCACGCCAGTTAACCCGAGATCTTGGGCTGACCTGCGTAAAAATGCTAGCTCAGTTTATTTACTCTTTCATGTGTAGGTTCTGGCAGACACTTTGTTCCAGTTTGCTGCACTGATCTAGAGGCTGATGCTCTAGTGGTTTCCAATGTGCAGGAAGTGACCCGTGACTGAAATCTTACACTGGGAAATGTTTCAAACACACTGTCGAATGGGTTTGTTTCGAGCCCCAGATGTTCCCAATCCCCAGGCAGAGAAAGTGATGCGGCACAAGGGTTTTCATGAATCATATGTGAGGAGGATGATTTTGATTTCGGTGCTCAGTGACAGTTTCTGATTCTACATTTTAAATATTATGGGGCTCTCTTACAGCAAGGGTTTAGACTGTAATGCTATAATGTTTTAATAGAAACGCCACTATATGGATTAAAAACAAAATGTCTGGACATCATCACATATTCATTACATTATCACGTAAAGGTCATGAAATCATAAAGATGACCCAATACCATCATTTCAGAACCTGCTCCCAAACCTGCACTTTTAAAGCCTGAGCTACTATTAAATCCGACTCGGATAGTCATTGCTATGCCTGAATAGGAAAAAACTAACAAACAAACAAATAAAAAAGTCCATCATTCCTGTAGAGACAAAAAATAATTAATACAGAAAAAAATGAAGGAGTAAAATAATAATAAGAAAGTAATACAAAAATGCAACAAAAAAAAAGCATGAATGTAGAAACAAACGTCCGCAGATGTACAGTATATCCACGGTTAAAGCTTTGATTTGGTTCGGCACTTTGCTAACGTTCAAAGACAGAGAGAGAAACTCAGTCAGACTTCTTTAATCATCAGGAGGTAGAGACAAGTGCAAGGTCGGAACGTCTGACGGATGTGACACATCACCTATGTAATTTTAATATCCCATCCCTTTTGGACTGAATTATGCATTCTCGCGCTATGAGTTGTGTAGGGTTGCAGCGCGGAAGGACGAAGAGGGTTGAGGTGGGTTAACGGCGATGTAACGAGCGACTCCGTCTCTAGCCTTAATTTGTCTTGTCATTAGCCTGCCGCCACCTCGAGAGAGAAAGAAAGTGATGAACATGAGCGCTATGGTGTTAATCAATACACGCTCTCTATCTCTCTCTCTCCCTCTGTTTACTTTGCCCGAGTGAAGTTTTATGCCCTGGTTTCAGTAATTGGAACTTGGCTGCTGCTTAGTCCCTTCTTCTGGATTTAATTAAAGCCCTTCTTCCTTCAGGTCAGAAGGAAGCTTGAGGTAAAGCTGCGGTCTAATGAGAGACTGGCTCTTTCATCACAGCCGAAGTAAAGCACATCGATTTCTTGCGTGTAAACGGTGGCACACGGTTAAAATCTCTTCCGCTGGACAGGGGTGGGAGAAAACGCATCTACACAAGTGCAGTGTTCACTCAGTGCTCGGGTCAAGGGGACAAATGGACATCATGGACTATTTAGCATTGTTCTAACGTTTTATCATGTCCAGTTTTTGTCGCTTTCTTGGCTGCTCCCGTCGTGGACCATCTGATCCACTATAACTTGTCACAGGTTTTACACCGGATGCCTTTTCTTACTCAACCCCTTCCATTTTATCCAGGCTTGGGTCCAGCACCTCATCCAGTGTCTGGGGTTTGAGCATTGGGTGGGAATTGAACCCGGTTTCAGTAAGCTATATATAGCGTAAATGGCTACTAATAGTGGATAGTGTGAAAGAGGATTTAATGCGGGCAAGAAAACTGAATTCAACTTCACTTGTAAAGGAACATCTGGATGAACTGTTTTTCCAAAGGTCCTTGTGTATATGGAATTCAGCCACAACTTGTTAATCTCTTCGCTTTCTGTTTGACGGCAGACAAATGTTGATGCGTTCCTGAAGATGGACCCATTTATAACTGGGATATAACTATATTTGGCAGCGGCTCTACCAGCTGTTCGAGGTGATCTGTCATGATTTGGTTGCGACACTGACCACGCCACTCCACTAAAAAAGTGGTGTAATGTTTCTGTGATACATTTTGATCTACACAAAGTTTTTGGCATTGCACAATTTTTTTTTTAAGAATTCAGCTTTAAAAGAAAATAAACAATTTCACACTTGACAGCCAACAGGCTTCACTGTGAAATAGCAAGACATAGTGCTCAGATCCCCATATATCAGCAATACTTAACAAGCAGCGGGTGTTTTCGAAGCTAAAGCTAATTTACTACATGACTTATTGCAACACTTTCCCGGGGCCTGGACTTTTTATCTCCAGGCTGCTCATCGTGTATCACGCAACGCCTCCATGCAGCAGAGGGAGCCACATCCACGATGAGGTCATCATTAATGATAATTGTGTGCAATCATTCTGCCTTCTAGTCCCATGGGATCTTCTTCACTTCCAAGTCCAGTGAACACGGTCCGAGCACTTTCGAGTCTTTCTATTTAGCAAACAAAAGTTTAAGGATGAGCATCGCAACCCTCACGACTAGCATCAATTTGAAGACCGTAAGTTCGTTAGTTCTGCGTCTGCATGTGGCGTCATGCACACTGCTCTCACCATATGAGTCAACATTTGTCCAATACTATTTCCTCCTGTCTTCAGGGACGGCATTCCATTAGGTGTTGGACTATGCATTCATGAGCTCAGGTGCTGATGTAGAGATGTCGAGGAGTATCCAGTTCCAGTTCATCACAAAACTGTTCCATGGTGTTGAGTTCAGTCAGTGGTCTGTGTCAGACAGGACACTCAAGTTTTTTCCACTCCAACACACTCCTAACACACCATATCGTCATGGAGCTGGCTTTGTGGATCTCACAGTTGGATATGGGTTTGAGTCTCTTAGTTCCGTCAAGGCAAAACCTTTTAGTTTCCTGTTTATTTCTGCAATTTATTTTCTTTGAAAAACAGTAACAAAAACGTGTAGGTTTGTTGGTATATTTCCAATGAATAAGTCTGTAAATGCTTTTAATCTTGTTTGTCTTTATGCTCTTCTTTGCAAGGACAAAGGATTTTGGTTTCTCCTTTTTATTTTACATAATCACAGTGTTGTCAAGGTGCTAGATGAGGTAGAGATAGTCTCATATACTTGTGCAATACGATAACAGGACAGCATATACGATTCAAATAGCATCTAGACTCACTATAAATGTGGTTTGTATGAACATGACAAAATCTTTCTTCATTAAAAACTCATAATGTGAAGTTGTAATATAATTGATCGAAAAAAGAGGAACCTGTCTTACAGTTTAGGAAGTTCTGTAGGTGTTACGTTGAACCAGGTGTCTCAAATCTGATCTTCCATTCCTCGAGTTCCTTTGAATTTCATCCAAGGAATTAGGACCAGCTTTTGGTTTAACCTGATCTCTACATTCCAGACTCCAGATTCAATCTAATCTTGCTTCCTTTCTTCCTCCCTTATTCCATTCATCCATCCACAGCAGGGGACCAGTTTTACTCTGTGCTTCATGAATGCTAGTAATCACCCCTCTGTCAGACGTCATAGCCCTGCTCAAAGCCTGAGTGCCGTTGTAGCTGTGCTGTTGTAGAAAGGTGCAGAGAGTTTTGTCATTTGTAATTTGTAGTTTCATTTCTAAATTGTGATCATGAGATCTTAAAGCACAGTTACTGAAATGAGTAGAGTCATTGTAGTTTTAAGGCCTGCTGAATGATTACTGCGGTTTACAGTAAAATCATGACCTGGTAATTTCTCCTAAAGTGATTATTATGGCAAATTAAGCAGACAGCTTAGAGCATTAATACTGGCGACCCAGCTCACCTTTTAATTTTAGATTTCACACATTTTTACATATACATATATCAGCAGCTAATCATTTACGGCCTAGGACTTGATTATATTTCAGAGAAAATTATGCAATTTTATTTATTTTATTTTTTTTATGGATGTTTTGTTCATGTTTATCTTCAAGAATTAATCAAAAGGGGGACATTATATTATACTGTAAGTCTTAATATGCAGATTTTCAAGGGATGTAATATGTAAAAGGGATTCAAGATCTGCAAACAATCTACCAAACCAAGTTACAACTATTAAGCTAGGGGAGAAGACTCAGATGGTGTTAATCAGGCTGATATAAGAGAAAAACCACTGAGAAATAACCCTGAGAAGCCAAAGGAACCCCCCAAAAACAGAGGAACCCTGAAAAAACACCAAGAAACATTAAGGTGAGAAACCCTGAACCCTCAACATACAATCAACCAAACCAAATTAACTATTAAGTTAGGGGAGAAAAAGAATTGCTCAGTTGCTCAGATGTTGTTAATCAGCCTTTTTTGAGAAACCCTGAGAAACACCAAGAATCCATGAGAAACCCAGAGCAACACTGGGAAGCACTGTTTTTCGAGGTTTCTCTTGATTTCCCACAGGTTTTCAAAGAGAAATCCTGTGACACCCTGAGAAACCCCAAGAAACACTGAGAAAATTTGAGAAACCCTGAGAACCACCAAGAAACCCTGAGGAGCACAGAGAAGCCCTACGGCACCCTAGGAAACACAGAGAAACCCAGTGCATCTATGCAAGATCATCAGAAGCACTAAGAAACCTTGAGAAACACTGAGACAAACTGAGAAACTCTGAGAAACCCTGAGACACACTGAGGAACACAAAGCAACACCGAGACACACTGAGAATCCCTCAGAAACACTGAGACACACTAATAACCACTGAGACACACACAGCAACAATGAGACAATAAAAAAAACCCTGAGTACTATTGAGACACACAAAGCAAGACTAAGACACACTGATACACGCTGAGAAACACAAAGGAGCACTGAGACACACTGAGAAACTGCAAAAAAAATATACTCTCTCAGAAACTCTAACTCTCTGAGAATACCACATTTCAATCTTTACCAAAAAGTAGAATAACTGAAGTCTCTGTCTTTCGACACATTAGTTCGGCTGGACGTGTGTCTGCTGAAAGCTTCAGAGCTACTGTTAAACTCATCTGTCTTTTAGATCAGGCAGGTGGGTAAGAGGTAAAAAATCAGGTGTGGGGATAAAAGCCTGTATCAGTGACGGGTCTTAAAGTAGCTTTAATGGTCTTCATCTTACACATCGTCAGTAAAGGCCAGGCCCGGCTCATTTCTCCAGCAGAGCCATTTGCGCTAGTGCGGCTCCCGAGACTGGGAAAGGAAGCAAATCTTTTCTCCCGTTCCCCGTTTCGACATGGAAGTGAATAAAAATAAATGGATCAGATCTCTCTGAAGATGACGTGCAGTGTCTCTCTGCTTTAGTTCTGCTGAGCTTAATGCAAAAGCCTGATGATACAGATGTGTACATATTCAGTGTAATTGTTCGCCTCCATTAATTAAAGGCTCTTTTAGAACTTGCCTTCCCCAAAGTGCTCCGCTGTGATATTGGGCGAGAAGGAGAAACGGAAGAATCCTATTGTTTTTTGTGGAGAGCGCACTGCATGTAGCCTGGCGTGTGAAACTACCCACTGATCCGTCTGAAATTAGATCTCTGCTGATTTAGCATGCATGCTGCACCAGATCTTCACTGTAATGTTCAAAAGACTTCAATATTCTTTTTTCTTTGTGCATTCTTAGCCAACACTCATAAACATACACAGGCCTGTAAGAACATTTTACACTTTGGAGTTTTCTTTAATGAGTACGGTACCTAAGATTGGATGCTATTTACAAGTTGCTAATTGGAGCCCTGAGGAACGCTGTCTTTTTGCCATGACTCTTCCTCCTTTGCATTTTATAATGGCCTGTTAATAAGCTTCCTTTTTATCTGCCTTTAATTCAGTTGATCGTGTAGCTTACAGACAGGAACGAGAAAAACTCCTCCAGATAATAAGATGTGTTCCTTCTTTCTTTCTTGCTTGGTTGGTTCGATGATTTCATGGTAAAGTATATTTCTGAATATCAATTACCTTGCAGGAGCAGTAAGGAGGAGATGAGTGATTAGTTCTTCCCATTCAGAGCATGGAGTCCAACCTCTTCTCTCTACGGAGCTGAGAGCTTTTTATGAATCTAAATACACATCTGCTATCTTCAGAAACGCACCTAAGCTGTGTTCAGGGTGATACTGAAAAGAAAAAAAAGAAAAAGATAAAGAGCTGTTTCCTTCCTGAGGTCTCTTTATGTCACTCTACAGCTCACTGCTTCTTTACCGTCTGTGAGAATGGAACGTGGCCAAAGCATTGCAACACACACACACTCACACAACACACCTGTAATACACACTATGACTGCACATACACACACACACACACACACACACAATTACAGAAGTGCAAAGTCAATAGTAACAACGTTTATTGAAGTAATACTAATTATGATCAGTGAAGCCACAGGAATAAGGAGATGTGTGTTCCTCTTAAATCAACCCATTTGTAAACACTGCACATCTTTCCTGTGGTGTCCACAGCTTGGTGATTAATATCTGTTAATTGTCTGGCTTGGTTTGTTTTGCATTAACAGTTGTTTAAGCAACGGGAAATGTTTAGGTTGGATCATAATGAGAACAGACAGAAATAAATGAGAAGAAAAATTATAGCAGGAAGAGAAAAACAACAATAACAACAACATTAGGGAAAATACAATCCCCTCCAAAAGTACTGGAACAGCAAGGCCTTTTGTTTGTTCTAGACACTGAATACAGATTTCCATCCATTCATTCATCTAGGAACCTCTGTAGTCCAACTAGGGACTGTGGAGGCCAGTGGTGACCATTGTATTTATTCAAGCCTAATAGCCTAATCTGCATGTCTTTAGACTGTGGGAGGAAACCGGAGTACCCCGAGGAAACTTACCAAGCACAGGGAGAACATGCAAACTCCATGCACACAGACCCCGAGGCGGCAAATTGAACCCTTGACCATGAAGGTGCAAGGCGACAGTGCTATCCACTAAGCCACCAATACTAAGCTTAAATACAGGTTTAGATCTGGAATTTCCTTTTACTAACATTTCATAATCTTCTAGTGGTCGAAAATATTGTAACTGATGGGTGTTCCCCAGGTGTGCTCTTTTAGATTTATTGTTTAAGGAACGAATAGGTGAAAGGGTGAAGGCCTATTTTGTATTTGAGCTTGAGTTGTTGGTAAAAAAAGATAGACTAACATGAAGACCAGAGAGCTATCTATGGGAGAAAAGATGAAAGTAAAGAAATGGTAAATTATTTAAGAGCTGATGTACAGTACAAGCATTGGGTATAGGAATCACAACAATCTGGAATGTTCTGACAAAGAAAGACACCAACGGGTTTACTAAAGACCAGACATCAAACAGGTCACCCATGGAAAATAAGAACAGTTGATGACAGAAACATCATGAGAGCTTTGAAGAAAAACTCGAAAAACCACAGTCAGTGATATCAACTTTCTCCATGCTGAAGGGGTTTATGTATTGACCGTAGCACAACGTACTCACAACGAACTTCTCATCAGCAGTAAGAATCAGAAGGACAGCCTGGAATTAAAAAAACGAAAACAGAGATGAGCTACAAAAGTCTTGGAACTGAGACGAACCTCTGCCAAGATGATGGAATGGACAAAGTGTAAAGCAAGAAAAGATCTGCTGATGATCCAGAACATACGAGCTGATGAGTGAAGCACAGTGAAGGTATCATCATAGTTGGGCTGGAATCTCTGCTTCTGGAACATTTGCACTGATCTTTATCAATTATGGAGCTCAGGATGGAGCAGGAGAATGGATTAAGCAGTTTACCGAAACATTTTGCCTGACAGTTGACAGAGAAATGTAAATCTGATCTAACTGGAGAAAGTAGGAGAGGATATAGATGTCAATTTCAGGACCATGATCTCACATTTATGTTTCTTTGTCACATATACATTACTGCACCTGAAATTCTGAGAGCTGGGGCTCCAACCACCTACCTTCCGATCAGTAACTTAGAGCCGTAACTCACTGAGCCACCAACCTTTTGAGCTTACCGGAGCCTGCTTTGCCGTTCCAATACTTTTGAGCACACGATCTGTGTTCTGCGCAGTGTACTGGCACGCTAAAGTAAAGTGATACAAACGACTTGTAATTTACGGAGGTTTACGCGTTTAAGGGCGCAGCCTTGAAATAAACAGATTGCAATTTTGTGTGACGTGGCATTGACTGGAGGAGAGAAATTGGTGACATAAGGTCCCTAAACGTGATGCATGATATTTGATTACGGAGTCGCCAGGTGTCCATGATGGCATAATGATGCTAAGATCCTGCAGTAAATCATGTGCCAGGTTGAGTTAGGTTTTCTCCTTCTGTATTTAAGTGGCGTGGGCAAATATGACGGCGTACGTTTAAGTGGATGAAATATCCGATGTGGCGTTTAGAGTTTAAGCATGATTATTCCCCCTGACTCCTCCTCGACACACCACACACACACAGAAGAATAAAAAAAAAAACTTCTTCTAAAATGTGGGGATGTAACTGAGAGTGTATGAGAAGCATTTAGCATTCACCTCCTGGGTCTGTGCTTCAATCCTGTGCTCTGTGTTTCACATGTTTGCCACGCGCACTGCATTCCCAGGATATCCTCTTCACCAAACCGGGATAAACTGGCTTCTGAATATGAATTAATGAACAAATGATGTTGAAATGGGCTTAAGGCGGCTGACGGAATGATTTATTTTTGTGTAAAGTGTTCCCCGAGAATGTATTTGAGGATCCCGAGGATCCTGATGCTTAGTCATATGCAATATCGCATGAACATGCACCATTCTCGCCGCCTCCGCATTAGTCTGACTGTCGGTTCTCCAGTGATTCTGTCAGTGTTTTTATGGCACGCATAAGAAGTCATTCAAAGTTAATTGAACCTTTATTGGGGAAAGTGGAAGTATTGAGAACTGAGATTATGATGAAGAATATCAGAACAGTCCATTCAGCTTCAATGACACTGACTGAGCGAAACTTAAGAGTGTGTGAGAGAGAGAGAGAAAAAGAGAGAAATGTGTGTGAGGCAGAGAGGCGATGGTGACGAAGATGAAGACAGTGATGATGATGATGATGATGATACGATGATGATGATGGTTATTGTAATAACGGGAATAATAATGATACAACAATAATGATGATTAAGGTGATGATGATGATGACGATGATAACAACAATGACGGTGATGATGATGACGATGATGATGATGACAACGATGTTGATGATACTGATGATGATGATGATGATGGTGATTATAATGATGACAATAATGATAATGACGACTATGATGATGACGACAATAGTTATGATGATGATGACAACGATAAGGATGACAACACTGATGATGATGATGGCAATAATGGTGATAACATTGATGACTACATTAATGATGATGGTAATGACCACAATAATGATGACGACAACAATGATAATGATGATGACGACAACGATGACGCCGCCATTGATAATGATATCAATGATGATGAAGACGATGATGACGCCAATGACAATACGATGATGATAATTGATCATGATGATGGGAATGATGATGACACTAGCGATGACGATAACAATAATGATGATGATGACGACGATGAAGCTGGTCATATGTACTTTACTGTGTGGGTGTTTTGACTGTTTTGGGGGCAAATGACCGACAAACTGTTATTATGAACAACGCTTGACCTTATAAAAAAAGAAAAAGAATCCATATTAATAGTTTGGGAGAGCTGGAAGATTTGAACACTTTATTAGGTATAATATAAAGAAAATCAAGAGAAGGATGTTTTTATTTTATTTGAGTTTTATTTTACTGAAGTTAAAGTTGTTGGTGTATTCAGAGCATAATTAAGCTCGCTTAATAATTATGTGTGTGTGTGTGTGTACAAGATTTCTGCACATGTTCATATCTAGTGCTCGACTCTCACCCAGAACAGGTGGCAGCAGTTAAATGTTTTCGTGCAGGTGCGAGAAACCGATGCAGGAATCAATAATGAGGCTTGAAATTCATTTTTTTTGGAGAAGAAGGCGAGTTTTTCTTTTCTGCTCTTCCTCCCACTCCGCTGACACTTTTCTTCCTGTGACCATGAAATTTGTGACAATGGCAATTTCTGGGGTTTTTCCCCATGCTATGTTCCTAATAAATCAGGAGTGACAGTAAAATAACCTGTTCAGTATGTTTGTGTGTGTGTGTGTGTGTGTGTGTGTGTGTGTGTGTGTGTGTGTGTGTGTGTGTGTCAATGTACAGCATTCACACTTTCACAGAAAAAGAGTAAAAGAGTCTTCTTGTATTGATACGAGCAAACAAAGTGCTTGTGTGAGAGAAAGAGTGTGACCTTCACCCTAAGTTATATAAATCCAAGTTAGAAATCTAGATTAGATTGGTGTGGAGTAAATCTTGTTATATTGATCTTTAGCGCGATGACGTTCATTTCTCCTCGCCTGCTCCTAACTTGTGACCTGATTGGTCTGGAGGTAAAAAGAAATGAAAAGAAAGAAAACAAGACCTCGAGGTCACTGGTGCACTTGAGAAAACCCCTCTAGTGGAAAGCATTCCGTGACATCATCTATCTAGAGCTGTCTTCTTCAACACTTAACAGTGCAACCTCAAGGACCATACAAATATAAAAGGAGAAGAAGAAAACACTGTTGTTTGTCCATCCTTTATACGACTGCATTTGCACCCCCCCAGAAATTGAGGCTCTCCATGGATTCTGACATTTGAGAATGAAAACTGAAAAAGTTTTATTGTATTGCTTTTTATTGTACATCTTCACCCAAAGGGCACATCATTATAAACATTGCTAATGCTCACAATAAAGGCATTTAAAATAATTTTACAGAGCTAGCTAGCACAACATTAACCCATTTATTTATTTATTTATTTTGTAAAAATGTGTTTAAATGTCATGTCCATGCAGGCTATATCTAGCTCATTGTTGCATAATTAGTGGAACAACAAGCTATTATCGTCTGATTGTTAATGCTCTCAATTATTAAAATGTGATGCACATGATCATGAATAAATGAAGCAGGATTATTTGTTGAATATTTAATTGTCGGCTCTCTTCTATAAAATGTTTATTTAGTTTACAGTATGTGACATCTGCTTTAGAAATGCATATAATATTTTTACTGTTCATAGGTTGGTTGCTTAAAAATATCACCTGGATTAATGTAGTATGATGATCACCATTTAAAGGGAAGGCTCAATGTTTTACACTAGGCCTATAAATGTATATTTTTTGTATTGTGTATCGATCCATGTGCATACTGTATCAATGGTACTCAAAGATTTTGCTTGCAACACTGAGCACTTCTATACATGGTTCTGCCCATGACATATACAGAAAGTCACAAGGAACATCCCTAATACAAAAGCTACATAAAAAACACTATATATACACTATACACTATATAACGCTATATAGACTGTGTCTATAAAAGACACATTCACATTTTAAGGAAATAAAAAATATATAAATAAATAATTAGATATGGCTGTTCCCAATATTTTATGGCTTATCCACACTGGCACATGGCTCCTGCTAACTTAAGCTTAGTTCTCTTTCAACTGAGCCACTGGTGCTGATTTTATTTAGTATTTAGTATTACGTTGAATTTCTACTGGCGGAGAATATAAAATAAAATCTGATATTATTTATAATCCTTGGGTTAGGTAACAACTACAGGACCAGTTAAAAGACCAGTTTGGACACACCTTCTAATTTAATGTTTCTTGTTTAGTGATTTATTCTCTACATTCTAGAATATTACTTGATTGAAACACATGGCATTAGGTATTTAAGTAATAAAAGCAACAGTCAGTTGTTATTCTAAGACATGAAGGTCAGCTGTTCTGGAACAGTTCCTGCAAGAACAGTATTGTGTCAAGTGCATTTACAAAACCCATCAAGCTCCATGATGATGAAACTGTCTCTCATGAAGACCTTCCCAGGAAAGCAAGACCAAAACTGAGCTCTGCTGCAGAGGAGAAGTTCATGTAGAGTCACCAGCCTCAGAAATCACCAATTAACAACCAGCAACCTTTATAAAGTATTTACAGAGCAGAAGTAGCAGATATACATCTCAATATCAACTGTTCAAAGGGGATTATTGTGTATTTCAGACACCTTCAGTATTGTTTTACAGTGTAGAAAGAAATGGAATTAGAAGGAGTGTCCAAACCTTTCACAGGCAGTGTTTAAAAACTCAATAATAAATATACTTTGATAAAAGTAGGTGGTGATTTCTACTGCTCCACCAACAGCATCAAAAACAGTCATGCACCCTCTGGCTGTCTGTCACAGACCCATGGAGCATGTTGAGATCTCCCGGCAGCCTGCTGTTGAATTTTAATTATCATGTATGTTATTTTTTACTTAAAATGACAGCCTTGGCAACATTAAAAACCACCTGCCTAATATTGTGAAATTCCTCTTGTGCCACAAAACAGCCCTGACCCACTGAGGCCTGGACTCCACTAAACCTCTGAAGGTGGAGCAGATCTTAAAAATCCTGTAAGTTGTGAGGTGGATCTTTATGGATGTGACTTGTTTTTCCAGCACATCCCTCAGACCCTCGACTGGATTGAGATCTGTGGAATTTGGGGGCCGAGTCAACACCCTTAACTCTGTTATGTACCTCCTGAACAATGTCTGCATTGGTGTCAGAGCGCATTATCCTGCTGAAAGAGGCCACTGCCATCAGGGAACACCGTGCCCATGAAGGGGAATAACTTGGCCTCTAACAATGCTTATGTAGGTGGTACTTGTCAGAGTAACATCCATATGAATGTTAGAACCCAAGGTTTCCCAGCAGAACATCGCCCTGGGCATCGCACTGCACTGCCTCTGCCAGTTAGCCATCTTCCCATAGTGCATTCTGGTGCCATCTCTTCCCTAGTTAAGAGTTGCACATGCACATTGCCATCCCCATGATGTAATCAAGCACTTTCTTTTGCTGTGGACACGGGTCAGCATGGGCTCCAAACACAACGAACAGTGATGCACTGGGAACCTCATTAACTTACAACAGCTCTTTTCTGAGATCGGACTACACTGACTAGCCTTTGCTCTCATCTATTTATGTATGTATGTATGTATGTATGTATGTATGTATGTATGTATGTATGTATCTATCTATCTATCTATCTATCTATCTATCTATCTATCTATCTATCTATCTATCTATCTATTATGCTGCTATGATTTTTATTGGAATATTTTGAAGCTAGTGATAGTTCTATAGTCTATTTATTTGTATAACAGCCTACGGTAGACTAGTGAGTGTAATCGAAGTTCTGGCAGAGACACCGCTGACTGTTTAAACATCATTTTGTGCAGATGTGTTAAAAAAAAAAATCTG
Organism: Leiocassis micropogon; assembly: GCA_028565275.1. Taxonomy (NCBI): domain Eukaryota; kingdom Metazoa; phylum Chordata; class Actinopteri; order Siluriformes; family Bagridae; genus Leiocassis; species Leiocassis micropogon. Next base: position 989,186 of record JAOVVA010000016.1, read on the forward strand.
ATGGTAATTTGTCTAGTTTGTGTCTATGAAAGCATGTGCATGTGTGGGTTGCTGGTGATAAAAAACGGACCTTCGTGTGTGTGAGAGAATGTGTGTAAGGGTGAGGTGCACTGTTAAATTACTGCAAATGCAGCATAGAGGACACTGCCTGTAATTTGTCTTGACTGCAGTACCTTAATTACACATAATTATAGAGAGCTGATCCGGGAAACACACATAGGTTTGTCTCTCTCTACTTCATTAACTTTGGTGGAAGCAGGTTGAAATACCTTTCAACTTCATGCGCTGAAATAAAAATATCTGATAATGTATGTGCTGTTGTAGCACATAACAGTGTGTGAGATTGCTGCTTCTGTACTGTATGTGCTGCAAGCCAACACCCAAGAAACATATAAAGTGTCATATAAATATAAGATTAATGGTAGGAACAATAAGGACAAAGGGAAAGACAGAAAGGTGGTAGAAATATTTCCATGGGTACGAGTGCATCAGGTTGTGTAGCGTTGTGGTTCTAAACATTGTCTACTTACTGACCTTTTTTATTAGATAAACCTACGTTGGTGGTTAATTATACAAAAGGAGGAATGTAGCAGATTGTAGTTCTACATATTAATCAGAGCCACTTATTGCAAATTATAATTGCTGTAAGCTTATTTTAAGCTATTTTCCTTCATTCATTTATTCACTGATTTTTGGAAAGTGCTTCACCCTGGGCTGGAGCTCATGGGCACAGGAACACTGGGCATGAGACAGGAAAACACCCTGGGTGGAGCACCAGTCTATTTCAGATTAATTAATTAATTCATTCATTCATTCATTCATTAATTCATCTTCAGTAACCAATTGTCATATTACTGTATTATTGTCTTCTTTATTTTCTAGTTAACACACTAAGCATAAATTAAATTAAAAACTGTGTATTATCTCTAGTTTTTGAGCGCTGCTGGCTCGACATTTATACTCCATGGTAGATTTAACATCCTGGTGTTGCAAATGGATAAAAAAAAAAAAATAAAGATATACATATATTTTTTTGTCCTTCTGTTGGCACCAAGCTCTTGGTTTCTTTTAAAGTAAATTTGATGCCAAGTACATCTTACGTACTGCTTTTCCGTCTGGCTTAAATACTGGCTGAATGTCAGATCTCTGCCAGCACCTGTCACCACTGAGACTCCTCAGCCAAGTGAAGAGCTACAGAGCGCATGACACATGGCTGATCTTGACAGAATGATAAAATGACTCATATCCTTGCTTGTGATCTTCTGCACTACTGATCAGGCACACCTGTTCACAATCACACTCGTTCCTTAAATAACCCAGAGTCCAAGCAGGTGTACGTGAAGAACAAGTGCAGATTCTGCCCTTTGAAAGTGATGCTGCTAAACTGCCGTAACCCATTCCAGTCGGTGTGTCAGGATCATCTGGCCCAACAGACTAACAGACAGCGATGTCGAGGAGATTATTCAAACCTATGTTTAAGTTTTTACACTCTTTTTTTTTTAAGCAGATGATCAACATCTACCCTTATAACATGCATCCAGATCTGTAGCTGGTTATGAGTTAGAATTTTCAGGGGCTAATTTTAAACAACAACAACAACAACAAAAAAGAAATTCAATCCAACTTTATAATCCCATCAGGTCATCTTTTACATGAGAAAGGGTTGTTGAAGAGCAGTGGGAATTGGGTTTGCCACGGTCCAATGCGAAACCTCATCCGTTTCCAATATCAGTCTGAGATATCAGCTGATTGTATCCCAGGCAGAGAGTTATCATAGGGATTCAAGCGCCCTGCTTATGGGAACTAATACAGGTACAGTGATGTGATGTAATGTCCTTCCAATCCCACATTGAGCTGAAGTTTGGTATTTCTTGCAGGCAGTAAATGGAACTCTTTTTTTAAACGAGGATTCAGAAAGCACATGTTACCAAACTGGCATGTTGAGACACAGTCACAGTCTCCCGATATACTCCAGACCCAGTTTCCAGAAAAGTTCAAATGTATAGTATACACTAAAATGAAACAACATTCCTCCAGCACCATGGAGCTATATAAAACAACACAGAACTACACAAGATTATCCATAGCTAAAAATATGGTAGGACCCTAAATAAATAAAGTGCAAGCATGTGTAAATACTTAAAATGCACAAATCAGAATACAGGACAATGTGTAAAACAATGAGCACTGTTCAAAACTGTGTGGAGCACTGACAAGCGATTGCAAAATAATGATCATACATGTGATGAGTGTGATGAGACATCCAAAATGAAGATCAATAAAGTACAGTACTTTAATTGTTTAAGCATGTGTGTGTATGTGTGTGTGTGCCTCAGTCCAGTCCCTGGATGTTGAGCAGTCTGATGGCTTGTGGAGAGACTGTTGCATACTCTGGTTGTGTGGCCCAAATGCTTTAGGTTGGCCTTCCAGATGGCAAAAGTATAAAGAGTGTGTGAGTGATGTGTATGGTCATCCACGATGCTGGTGGTTTTGTGCATGAAGCGTGTGGTGTAAATTTCTGTAATTGAGGGATGAGAGACCCTGATGATTCTCTCAGCTGTCCTCACTATGCTCTGCATTTTATTGTTATCCGAGATGGTGCAGTTAGTGAACTAGGCAGTGATCCAGCTGCTCGAGATGCTCTCTAAAGTCCCTCTGTAGAATGTGGTGAGGATGGGAGGAAGGAGATGAGCTTTCTTCTTTAGCCTTCTGAGTAAGCTGGAATATCTTTAATAAGGATCTGGTGTGTAGGGTAGAGAACCTACGCGCCTACAGTCCAAAGACCCTACACACCTACAGTCCAGAGACCTTACACACCTACAGTCCAGAGGCCCTACACACCTAAAGTCCAGAGAACCTACCCACCTACAGTCCAGAGACCTTACACACCTCCTGTCCAGAGACCTTACACACCTACAGTCCAGAGAACCTACGCACCTACAGTCCAGAGACCTTACACACCTACAGTCCAGAGACCTTAAACACCTACAGTCCAGAGAACTTCCACACCTACAGTCCAGAGAACTTCCACATCTACAGTACAGAGACCCAAAACCCATACAGTCCAGAGACCCTTCACACTTACAGTCCAGAGACCTTACACACCTACAGTCTACAGACCCTACATACCTACAGTCCAGAGATCCTACATACCTACAGTCCAGAGAGCCTACACACCTACAGTCCAGAGACCTTACACACCTACAGTCCAGAGACCCAACACACCTACTGTACAGTCCAGAGAGCCAACACAGCTACAGTCCAGAGACTCTTCACACCTACAGTCCAGAGACCCTACACACCTACAGTCCAGAGACCTTACGCACCTACAGTCCAGAGACCCTACACACCTACAGTCCAGAGAACCTACACACCTACGGTCCAGAGAGCCGACACACCTATAGTCCAGAGACCCTACACAGCTACAGTCCAGAGACCTTACACATCTACAGTCCTTACACACCTACAGTCCAGAGACCCTACACAACTACAGTCCAGAGACCGTACATACCTACAGTCCAGAGACCCAACACACCTACAGTCCAGAGAGCCAACACAGCTACAGTCCAGAGACTCTTCACACCTACAGTCCAGAGACTCTACACACCTACAGTCGAGAGATCCTACACACCTACAGTCCAGAGAACTTCCACACCTACAGTCCAGAGAACTTCCACACCTACAGTCCGGAGACCTTACACACCTACAGTCCAGAGACCTTACACACCTACAGTCCGGAGACCTTACACACCTACAGTCCAGAGACCTTACACACCTACAGTCCAGAGACCCTACACACCTACAGTCCAGAGACCCTACACATCTACAGTCCAGAGAACTTCCACACCTACAGTGCAGAGATCCTACACACCTACAGTCCGGAGACCTTACACACCTACAGTCCAGAGACCTTACACACCTACAGTCCAGAGACCCTACACACCTACAGTCCAGAGACCCTACACACCTACAGTCCAGAGACCCTACACATCTACAGTCCAGAGAACTTCCAC
>JAOVVA010000016.1:996680-1008247 GCA_028565275.1 Leiocassis micropogon
AAGGGCATCCAGCGTAAAACCTGTGCCAAGTTGTTGTGCGGACTGGGTATTCCGCTGTGGCGACCCCTTGCCGGGAGAGGCCGAAAGACCAACAACATCAGCTGCAGGACCTCTGTGACCTCATATGATATGCCTGATATTCCATTAGAACCAAATTCGTTATAGCGGGATTATACTGTAATACTGGCAATAATGTTGTCATTAGACTTGGAGGTTGTCATGGGAGATATACAGTAGGTTGCTCAGCATGCTCACAGACTTACATAATGTTACAGTGTTTTGTAACTGGCTACAATGGGTGAAAGATAAAATCTTAAATTTTTTTTTAAATGGAATCCTAAAATTCTGAAACATTATGTTTAAAGGTTAAAACCTGTTCAAAGTTTGTAGAGTGTTACTGAAAAGGTTGTTAATCAATCCCTGGTGATTGGCAGCGGGTACAGTAGCTTATTGATTGCTGTGATGTTCCAGGTGCATGTTGCTACAGTACGTGGATGCCATGTTGTTATGTAGGTGCTATGATATTCCACATAGTTGATATGTTGATTAGTGGTTGCTATGGTGCTCCAGGGGTTGCTGTGGGGCGACAGTAAGTGTTTACTATTATGTTCCCAGTTGTTGCTATGTTGATAAGTAGTTGCTATGGTGCTTGAGGTGGTTGCTATGTTGGTACATGGTTGCTATGATGTTTGAGGTGGTTGCTATCCGTTGCTATGATGTAGCATGTAGTTCCTATGTTGCTAGACTGTTGCTTTGATGATCAAATTGGTTGCTATTTTGCTAGGTAGTTGCTACAGTATGTTACTAAATGGTTGCTATGATGTCTCAGGTATTTGCTATGTTGCTACATGATGTTTGAGGTAGTTGCTCTGTTGCTAGGTAGTTGCTATATCGCAAAACGGTTGCGATGGTGTTTAAGGTGGTTGCTATGTTGCTAAGTGGTTGCTATGATAGTCAAGGTGGTTGCTGTTTTGCTATGTGGTTGCTATGACGTCCCAGGTATTTGCTATTTTGCTATGTCATTGCTTTGGTGTTTGGGGTGGTTGCTATGTTGCTAGGTAGTTGCTATGATATCCCAGGTGGTTGCTGTGTTGCTATGTGGTTGCTAGGACATTCCAGGTGGTTGCTATGGTGCTAAGCATGTGGTTGCTATGGCGTTGCTAGGTGGTTGCTATGCTTTCCCAGGGAGTTGCTAGGGAGTTGCTAGGCAACTGCTATGTGGCCCCTTTGGTTGCAGTGGTGTCTCTCGAAGGTTTCTATGAGATCCCAGTCGGTTGGTGGTGTGTTAATTGGTTGCTAACGATGTGTAGCTGGTTGCTAAGGGTTCAGTAGGAGGAGCAATGCAGTTTTAATTTCTTCAGTAAAACTTAGATGAGCAAATGGTTTAAGTGACATGAAAGACAGGCTTGTCACGCCAGCATTGCCACGCAGCCGCCGTAATCCTGCTGTTTCTCAGGAGAACGAGCGCACTTTCTCTGTGTAGTGTCCACGGCTGTGTGACCAAGAACAGTGTGATGCGTCTGCCTCTGCAGAGTAACACTGACTGTGCTAAATACTGTGTGTATGAGAAGTAATGAGGGGAGGCAGAGGTGCTCTGTGCCTTGTTCTCGCTCCCGTGCTCCGAGCAGCAGGGCTGGGAGGGATGGTGAGATGTTTAGCTGTCAGTTGCTCCTCACACTGAATAGAGAACAGAGGCATTCAGGTGGGAACAGAGCGACCTGCGATTCTTTCCAATTCTCAGGGCACCAAGGACACGGTGAGAATGCGAGGGAGGAAAGCTGCTGCTGATGCTGCTGATGTAAGAAGCATACAAATCATCCAAGTTAGTGCAACTGCTCGGTGTGAAAACTCTTATGAAGCAAACTTTTCCCTGTACGGGAGCTCGAACCGCGAGGAAGAGGCTGTTTAGCGGTGACGAGACTACTCAGGTAGGTTTTATTGTGTAGTCGCGAAGTGTTGCTTACAGTATTAAAAACCTCAGCCTGGGTGCATCCTTAAATCCAAAGCTGTGGATTTGTTTTAAACAGCAGCACAGACCTGAATATTTAAAACTGGAACATAGATTATAAGTTATTTATAACAATAACGCATTATCGTTCCTATGGACGTCCCGTTCACATGGCGGATATGTCATATAATCTAAGCCTAATACCTGTTATATAACAAAGAGAAGTGTTTAATAGTTGATATGGAAAACGTTTATGGAAGTAGTCTTTCTAACTGGGTTTCATTTGGCTTCTCCAGTTGTAGGGCTCCTATAGCAGACCATCACATCAGCACATTCAGCTTGGCACAAGGCTCACGCCTCTCCAGGTGGCCTTCATGATTAATGCCCCTTTGTAACAGGAACGCAAGTTTCATTAAATTTGAGCGACTTGAAACTGTCGCTGTTTTTTTTTCTCTTTGTTTAAGGTAAAGAAAGAAACAGAAAACTCATGTAGTCATGTTACTGATAAAGTAAAAATCAAAAGCACAAACTCAAGTCTCACGGATACTCCGTAACATTGTGTCTAACTGTAAACAATCCCAACAAAATTAATAAAATAAATAATTATATACAGACGCATCCAACTTTGAACTTTTTCACAGCACAGTATTATAACTTTGTGAGATACAAAATTTTGGGTTTTTATTAGCTGTAAGCCATAATCCTCAAAATTAAAAGACTTATATTTTTACTTAAAATATCAGTGTGTGTGTAATAAATCTATATGATATGAGTTTTACTCTTTGAATTGAATTATTGAAATAAATCAGTGATTCAGTAATTGTCAGTGATTATGATTATTGAGTTGCACCTATGTATATATCTGTGTAAGAATGGCTTCTCAATGGCTCAGTGTGTGTGTGTGTGTGTGTGTGTGTGTGTGTGTGTGTGTGTATCTGTTCCCAATTGTAAGGCTCAGAGACCAAAAAATCATCCTGGTTTTTTTATCCATTCCAAATATTACTCCATAAAAACATGACTCTCGTTCTCCTCATACGTGTTTAATCACACATAAACAACATTATTGTTCCTTTCTTCATAATCCCCTGCGCTGCATGCACCCGCTTCCTGCTCTGCATTTAAATCACCGCAGGCAACCGAGCTGTACGCAGCAGCACGACGCAATCCCAGACTTGTAAACCCCGACCAGTTTAATCAACACAGGATACGGTTCCTTATTTATTCAGCCTTATTTCACACATGCGCAGCCTTTTCGTGAGGCACGCTGAAAGGACATGTGTATGTGCAGTAAGAATGATAGGAAATCCTTTGCAGGAGTAATTACTGGATCTGGCGTCTTGTCCTTTATAAAAGCAGCCACTTGCCTTTCTTCACGAAGGCTGAGAAGCGTTAGGGCTGAAGAGCCGAGAGAAATCTGTACAACCGAGTCAAGTCAGGGATTCGATTGCTTACTGTGAGCCACGTCAATGAAGAAGAAGTTTAAGTTAAAGGTTCCACATTCGACTCTTTCTTTAACAAGTTAACCCCAGTCTCAGAGCTCCCCAAAGTGTGTGTGGGTGTGTTAATGCTCCAGCGGAAATACACCTCAGATAATGCATTTCTTTATACCCTTAACTCACTCCTCATACACTGTTTCACTCCTCCTCCAAAGACTCTGTTTTAGTGTTTATGTAAATGAGCTACTGCTGAGCCAGAGAACAGCAAAGTTGAGCAACAGACCAGGGGAGATGAATCCCTTATTTGATGTCACATTAGGGGGAAAATCTAATTGCCGTGTTTTAAAAGAGGAGGGAGTGTTTTTGTTGCCTGTGCAAACACACACTGGAGACTCGATCATCTAAACATGGCTTAAAAAAAGATTTTTGATTTTCATAATAGGTGTCCTTTAAAGCACAATCACATGGCAATTGAGGTGGCTGTTACTGTATCCTGGGGCATTTGAAAGATTTTCAAACCTTGAACGATCCTGTAGTTGTACTGCACAAAAAGAACTGTTTACGCTGCTTGGTTTTTATCCAGATTTTTACACTCATCAGCCAATCACAAAGATTTTGTTAACTTAAACATCCCTCAAATCAGTTTCATCATATGAGGTTTAGCATGCAAATGTGAATAGTCTTAGACACCTTCTCTGATTTCCTCACAAATTTTTAAACTATATGATACCGTTGGGTATCGACATCAAGGCACCCTGCATCTTCTTCCTTTCGACTCACTACTCGATTTTTTTTTCTGAGCAGGAAAATGCCAACCTATCAAGCAGTATGAAACCTTTGAAGCAGCGTGAATAAATATAATATCATATTTACAAGATTTGATTTAATACACTAGCCCTGTTTGGACAGGATTACATTTACAAGGGGTCAAGGGGTAATTTACTGCTCTGTTGTTGAGTTTTATTTGTCTGGATCAGCCGTTTCTGTGTTTTTTTCTGTCTATTCCAGGCCAAACTACATGCTGTTTTTCTTTTACCCGAGTCGATTTTAGTGCCATCCAGAAACACTTCCATGGTTTTCTACGCAGACTTCACCTCTCATTGGGCAAAAGAGATGTTTGATGCTGATTGCCATATTAAATCTTGTAGCGTCGATAGGAGCGACCATCCCCTAGATATTCCTGAATTGCAAAAAGAAAAATGGACGCATTAGGAGAGACACTCAGCCGTTATATATATGCTCGGTCTGGGTGTTAAAACGTTGACTACGCATTAGCTGGGGAAAGCAAAAATAGAATCGTTAAGAACAGTAAGATCCCTTAGGTTGATTAGGAGCCATTATAACGGCAGATATAGATACACTGCTTTATATTCACATAGAATTCTATAAACAATGACTAATTGTACTGCGACTAGGTGATCATCTGGGCTTGCAGAAAAACTAAAGCACTGGAAACTTGTTCCTCCTGCGGTAATTTTAATTGCTGCTCAGAGGAGAGTGTTTAATTACTGAGGAGAGATGTAAAAATGTTTATTGTAGACATCCCCCTGATGTCTTATAACTTATCCAATCTATCTAAGGCTAATGTGACAACATCGTGTTTTAAAAAATTCCATAATACATCAAATTACACCGATCAGCAGAAACACTAACAGCATGAGGAATTATATACCAGTAAACTGGTGACAATATCCCAGGCTCATTTATACCTGTGGGGGTATTACCGGAAAAATTGTAATCCTGGCTATGATAATAGGGTATAAGAACACTCACAGCCTCACAGCCTGCCATGTAGCATGGGTTTCCTCTGGGTATTCTGGTTTCCTCCCACAGTTCAAAAACATGCAGATTAGGCACATTGGTGTTCCCACATGAATGAGTGCATGGCGTGTGCTTGTGTGCCCTGCAGTAGATTGGCACCCTGTCCAGGGTGTACACTGCCTTTTGCCCTAGGTTTCCTGGAATAGGTTCTAGGCTCTCTGTGACCCGCACAGGATAAGCATTACTTAAGACGAGTGCATGAGTAATGTAGACTAAATGAAAGAAATGTGAACAAATGTAGCATGGGGCCCTATAGGCAAAAGCGTGTTGATTTGGCATCCAAGTTCCCCAGATTTTAATCTGATCAAAACATCCATGGCATGCACCATCCCAGTGATCCATGGATGACTCATCTTAAAACTTACAGTACGTAAAAGATCTGTCTTGGTGCCAGATACCACAGCAAACCCCAGAGGTCTTCAGAGGTAGAGCCATGGTAAGAGGTAAGTTGTTTTGGTAGCACAGTAGGAACCTAAACAGTACTGGGTTTTAATGCTATGGCTACATACAGTACTTTTTTTCTTCTTATTCTTAGTCATGTCCAATTCCTTCCTTTAGTCATGTCCAATTCCTCCCTGTCACTAGAAGCTCCCACATTAAGCTACTGAACCTCAGTCGGGAGGGCTGAAGACTATCACGTGTTTCCTCTGAACCACGTGATGTCACTGACCGCTTTTTTTTTAACTGCTCGCTCACGCACCGTTGGGGGTGGCGTAACACACTCGGAGGACAGCGCTTTCCGCTCCTTCCGCTTGCGTGAGGTCACAGACGCCCCTAGTTGGCTGTAGAGCCATGATTAATATGGGAGCACTAAATACCCCTCATTCCACCCCTGAGAGAGCTCGGCCAATCAGCTCTCTCTAGACCTTCGGCTGAGAGAGGCTACGGCATCACCCGGGGATCGAACTCGTGATGGTGGTGGTGGCTTAGTGATTAGCACTGTTACAAACTCGCGATCCCTGGATGATAGGGCGAGCACTTTACCACAGCGCCACTCGGGGGCCCCCTGCATACAGTACAGTACTTAAGTCACCTAGAGCTAGATCTCTGTGTCATGCCAGGATACAGTGCCCCTGGAACAAATACGGTTAAGGACATTGCTCAAGGGCTCGACAGTGGCAACTTGGTGGTGCTTGAGCTCGAACCCCTGAACAGAAACCCAGTAACACACAACCTTACCTGGTTGAAGCAATACGTTCCGGATAGAAAATCCATCCATCCATTCATTCTCTATACCACTTATCATGTGTAGGGTTGCCGTTTATGGATGGGGTGCCAAGCTATCAAATGGCACATGCACAAACACACAGACATTCACAATCACAAACTACGGGCAATTTCAAAATGCCAGTCAGCCTACACTGCATGTCTCTGGAAAGTGGGAGGGAACCTGGTGGATCCCCATCAAGCATGGGGGAGAAGACGCAAACTCCACACACAGACCGGATTAGGACCCCAAGCACTGGAGGTACTGTATGAGGAGACAATGCTTACCAATAAGCCACAGACTTTAATTACAACTTTAATTAGGAATGCATGGGTTATTAAGTCAAAAAAAAACTTTGGTCCATATTAATAGAACAGCAGTATGGAGAGTGAGGAAACAGTAGTTACAGTAATCATACTGGTTTAATATGTACAATATCACATTATTTAGAAATTATCAACTTATCAGAAACTGAGGAGTAATCACCAAAGCATCAGTGTGTCAAGCTTCCAAGACGTCTTCTCTCCAGAGGTAGTGTTAAAGATAAATCACTTTCTTACTATCATACATCCTTATATTCAGTGCTTGTGTTTCGCTTGAGGAAATGTAGAACTTGAAACATTGGGGCCTGCCACTGATCAAAAGCAGCTATTCCCTGAGAATCTCCAAGAGTTTTACTGTTCATTGCAATGTTCAGATGATATTCTGTCTTAGTGGTCGGTTAAAAAGAAAACTGCAAGCAATGTCATTACAAATACCTAACAGAGAATTATGGATAAACATAAAACCATCAAAAACACCCCTGAGCCCCCCCCCCTCCCCCCAAAAATTAATGAATAAATAAATAAATAAATGAAGTATGGAAAAAAAAACAATTTGGCACGTTCCAGAGGTTGACCACAGCATGACAAGAGGGATTTTGAAAGAACAATGAGCCTTCCAAATGTCATCAGGCATGCGGTCATTTCCCCGTCAATGAGGCGGACCGTACCCATCATGCAGTGCCAGTCATCAAAGGATTCATGGTATAATTGCAGTAGAGCGCGTCACTCTCTGCAGTGGGTGCAGGCTGAGCAGGCGGCTCGACGCCAGATGATAAGATCGTCGTGACACAGAGTTCATCAACTGAATAGACTCAGCAGACTTGTTGTCTGAAGACAGGTGAAATTACAGCTGCGAGCGATGTCCTTCACCGCACACCCTGTGCTACGTTTATTCCACTTTCTCACTTTTTTTTCAGTCTCTAAACAAAGCAAGTTTACAGAACTTGCTATGTTTAGAGACGTTACATTAAACGTGTGATCAGAATATTTGTGCTAATGGAAATACAGTACTGTGCAAAAGCCTTGAGCTACTTCACATTACAGTACATGATGTGGAGGTGGTGGTGGTGGTGGCTTAGTGTTACCTTGCACCTCCAGGGTCTGAGTTTGATTCCCGCCTCAGATCTGTGTGCATGGAGTTTGCATGTTCTCTCCATGCTTGGTGGCTTCCCTCCCACAGTCCAAAAACATGCAGATCAGGCAGTTCCCAAATTGCCTGTAGTGTGTGAATGAGTGCGTGGTGTGTGCAAATCTGCCCTGTGATGGATTGGCACCTTGTCCATGGTGTACCCCGCCTTGTCTTCTAGGCTCTCTGTAACCCTGTACAGGACAAGCAGTATATAAGATGAATGAGTTATGTAGATTAAATTAAAGAAACACAAACAAATGTTTTACTGCGATATGCTGCAATGTGCCTTAAAATACAATTAAAAAACTGCTTGTTTATGTCACAACCTCAGCAGCGACCTCATTTCCCCTCTCGTCTGTTCCAACCTCTCAGCATTCAACATCAGCAGTAAACTAATCACCGGCCTGATCATCTGTCATCATCTGCACCTGTTTCTGCTTTAAGTTAGATGGTTTTATGCTTAAATGATTCACAGGTCACTGTGTGGCTTTAACAAACAGAAAACATTCCTCTGAAACTGCTCAGGTGCAGGGACCGGATGACAAAAAGGTCTTTCAGGAAGCCTGGAGATCTGTTCCTCAAGACTACATTAAAAGCACGAGACAGTTTTGGCTCTTCGGAAGCAAAATATGAACAAACGAGTCTTGGCGCGATACTTTTGCACAGTACTGTACTGTATAACACGCCACTTTTATTCCCCAACTGACACTAATAACTGATGATTAATAGTTCCTTTACATGATCTGAAGTGGAAAAAATCACCACCAGCATGATACGTCCATTAACTCAAACCCTTTGGTATGATGATTTCAGTCAGGACAATTTCTGCCCATTAGGGCTGTCAGAACATCCGCAGTTCCTAGACATCTCTTTGTTAGTGACTTGACTGATGTCGTGTATTACACACCACTTTAATTACTAAATTGCCCCTTTAGTTAACTCACACTCTTAAATTACATGTTTCTTTTTTAATGCACCACCAAATGAGGTACAAATGTAAAACCACCTCTATGATTACATTCATTGCTGTTTTCAGCCCTTTTTTCTAATAGGAATAAGAGTACATTTAAACGGAAATGGTTTGACCCCATGTTTCCTCTTACGGCCATAACATCGCTGCATTTACGGCACTGTGTGAAAAGCGCAAATAGCTCCGAAGGCGGCGTGTGTATAAACACACTGATATGGGTAATTGTGCCTTTCACTTTGAACTATAGGGAGGATCGTTGCGCAATTACTATTTTAAACTAGCCCTTTATTAACAGCTAGTTAACAATTACAGGTTTCAACGTCGACTCTAATACAAAATATGAGCGAGAGAAGTGAAACCCAGTCTGTAGAGTGTATACAGATCGCTAGAAGAAAATGTCCAGTGAGCTGCTGCTTAATGGACAGAAACACCCTGCTGATGAAAGAGGTCAGGGAAGAATGGGCAGCCTGGCTCGAGCTGACAGAAGGCTGTGTTCGCACAAATACAAACTGGACATTTGAGGGCCGTAAACACTTTGCCCTTTATTCAGTCTCCACTCACTGTCACCACAGACCGTGTTCTCGTCTGACAGGAGTGGGATCTGATGTAGGCTGTCGTCTCATCCGCCATTAAAGTTCAGTGTGTTCTGGGTGCTTTTCTGCTCACCATGTGTGTAAAGAGTGCTTTATTTAACAGTACGGCTGCTGACTGGAAACACAGCGGGACCTCGGAATACGAATTTGTTTCGTTCTCGAGGCAAAGATTTGTATTGCGGGACAAATTTTCCGATAGGAAATTGCATAAATGCAGATGATTCATTTCAACCAACCAAAACAGTTAATTAATTTCCATTAGTTTAATCTGTTTTGGTTACAGTCGTGATTAAGTGAGCCATGTCCATCATTCTACCCCAAAAATAATTTGTTGCGAATCATGATAAAGATAATGCAGTCTCCTCTAATGTCCTCACTGCAGAAGAGAACCCCTTATAGTCTTTAAACGGCACATATTTTGCTGTTTCTTTAACAAGTTACTCTGGACTCAGAGCTCCCCGAAGTGTGTTTGTTTGCTGTGAGTCCAGTAACCTAGTAACCCAGATCAATGACGGAAACTTAAGCACTTTAGTAAATCGCTGTGGATAAGAGCGTCTGCCAAATGCCTAAATGTCTAAATATTATATGTTATCTTTGCCACAAGGTTCCTGGTTATCGCTATTATAAATATATATTATATATTTATATATAATCATTAATTAACTCAAGAAGAGCTGATCAGATTGCAGCATGAGTAACTACACCTGATGGTCATGACCCTGTCACATGACTTCCTGTCTCACACTCTTCATGTTTTCCCTTTGTGTTTAGTAAGTGTGTCACTGCTTATTGTCTATAGCGTGTTATACTTCATGTTTCCATCGCTCTTGTTTCACTCCATTTATACTTCTTTATTTTATTTGTCCTGTTGTTAATTAAAAGCATCCACGTGCATCTGCATGTATTTCCCGATGTCTTCTTCTTACTTCTGCGCCTCTCTACTTCCACACCGCCTTCACACTCAAAAATGCAAGGAATCCGGAAGTTTCTAATGCATTTTTCATTGCATATTTAATTAAAAAGAGCCCTTTCGTTAGTTTTTTCCCTTTAATTTCCATTCATTGTTGTTGGTGGTAATAAAAAACACAGCTCTGCAGGAAAAAATAAGCTAGTGTGAAATTAAATTTCCGCATTTGTTTGTGGTTGACTGCAGCTTCTATAAAGATTGAAAAATTGGCAGCATCAGAAAAAATATTGTATAATGTGTTGAAACTTTGATGTGTTTCCTTATTGATGCGTGGATTAAGATTAGGGTTGCCAGATCTGTAAGACCAACACAGCTCAGTGGACTAGCAGTAATAAAATATGTATTTTTCCTTAATAGTTCATTCACCAGGATCCTAAAATGATCTCTTTTAGTTATGACATTCTTCATGAATAACAAAAATTTTTTACATGAGATTTTATGCATGAAAATGTGCACTTTGCCTGTTGCTACATGTAAGCTTATGACCTGCATATACATACTGCATTTTATAGGTTCTGTACTATGACAATGACAAATAGAGCTGAATCTAATCTAATCTAATCTAATGTTTATGCTTTTTGTATAATAGCTCTATGTATCTCATCAAAAATTTATGAATTTCTTTTTTCTTTTTAGAATTGTGTAAAGGAGATTATTTGGATTAATTATGTGGATTAGCAGTACCATGATTATTGAATACTCTATGATTTAATCATTTGAATAAATGTTTGAATAAATGTTTGCATGTTTGATGGAAATACTATTTATTTATTTTAAAATACTTTATTAAAAAAACTTTTTAAAATAATGTATGCATTATATTGTTTTACATCTTTAATGTTAATGTTTTATGTTATACTAATTTCTCAAGTTTGTGAAAAAAAAGTTATAATTTATTTCCAAAATTTATTATCTCACCAACAACTTGTCACACAGACAGAG
This sequence comes from Leiocassis micropogon, assembly GCA_028565275.1. NCBI lineage: Eukaryota > Metazoa > Chordata > Actinopteri > Siluriformes > Bagridae > Leiocassis > Leiocassis micropogon. Next base: position 1,008,017 of record JAOVVA010000016.1, read on the forward strand.
TTAGTCATATTGGAAAGAGCAGACTGTGCAGTTTTATGACATGCATAATATCTTGAGAAATTCAACAAGTTTTGAATGAATGAATGAATTACATTTACTCCCATTACTGTAATTGAGTAGATTTTTTGTGTACTTCTACTTCTACTGTGAAACTACTGCACTGATTGATTGATGGGCGTGGAGAACAAACACGTTAAACTCACAAGAACGATGGAGACGGACAAAACAGAT
>JAOVVA010000016.1:1031703-1042245 GCA_028565275.1 Leiocassis micropogon
TATTTGCAGAGGAATCATAAATTTAGGTTAAGTGAGGCTTAATGTCTATTTATTTCACATTTTACTTCATTTGAATGTCTTTTCCCAATGGTTGAGTTGTTTTTATATGCAATAATGTGATTATAGTGTTGGAAATCTGTAATATTGGTAATGTTTTTGGATGGCTGGAACAGATTATCTGCATTCACATTATTTCCAATGGGAAAATGTGTTTCACAATACGGAATTTCGCTTTAAGAACTCTCTGGAACTGATTAAATTCGTATGCCGAGGTACCGCTGTATCACTAATTACTTAGTGAAGATGTCCTAAAGGCTTGAAAGACTTACTCCAGATGATGTCTTGTGTGTTTAAGATGTGCCACAAAGCCGGAAACGGAGGTACAAACTATACTATGAGTCCATCTGTTGCTGGCTAGGTTTCACAGCAAACACAGACATGCCGCTCACATGGTTAGCTTGAAGTGCTGTTACCACTGCAGCGCGGTATTGACTCAGGAAAGCCTTACGTAACCTGCCTCGGCCTTGGTGTAGTGCAGCAGGAGGCTCTGTGTCAAATGGTATTTGTGTGTTTCATGGGATTTATTTGCACACACTGCTGTTCTCAAAAAACAGTATTTCGGCGGCTAACGATAGCATATGGTGGTGAATAAGCGCCGTGTGCCACACAGTGTGTGAGTAGGAGGAATCACATTGGATCGTGACATTTTAGGTTTGTGTGCATGTGGATGGATCGAAGTGTTGAATAAACAGACTCCCAGTGTGTGTGTGTCTGTGTCTGTGTGTGTGTGCTGAAATAAATTCTCCCACATTGGTGTCTGAGCTGTTTTCCCTCTGAAATAAAAAAAAAAAAACGACAGAAGGAAGCAAACTAATTTTAAAAAATCTAATCTCTGTGACTCGATCTACATAAAAGATTAATGGCTAATAATCAAATATTAATCGTGCTGATTTACTGGATTCGCCTTTCGCTTCCCTTTCCAGGGACCGGAGTGCCCTTTGTAATAAGGTGAGGAAACCCCATCAGATGATCGCTTGTGACTCCTGCATGTTGTACGGTACGCATTTTAGAAAAGAGTCTCATCTTCTAGCACTGCAGTAACCTAGCGATATATAACACCTCTGCGGTGACGTTGGCTGTTGCGATGATGCCCCTGAGGCTAACGTGTCATTAGCGTCCTAGAACATGCTTTTTTACACAAGCTGTAATGTCAGATGAATGAAATTCCCATTAACAACGTTTCCTAATATTCATTTCTTTATTTTCTGAAAAAAGCTGAATGTTTTAATTATTCCCGATTCAGACTTAAGTGCTCGAGTACTTGAGAACGACACGCCTGCATTATAACTTAATGAATAAGACTTTTTTCAAATAATACACCGTAAAACATGCGATGCCGTTTTGTTTAACACGCTTATTTACGAACGTGTCAAATGGGACAGAAAAGCCAATTATCCGATGCGAACCACTCACCATCTGTAACTGGGGAACCGCTTTAATTAAAGATATCTACAAATGCAGTCAGTAGAACTGAGTTATAGTCTTGGCCAGCTGGCACACGGGGCTGGAAACTACTCACAATTCATAAAGCACTGATAATCAAATCATTATGGATTAATAGAGCGAGCGCTGATCGGCCCTGCACTGAAAGGAAGATGGATAATTTAATTACCATGCTATATCAGACAAGCCAGTTAGTTCACTCGTTTGTGTATGATTGCGTGAAACCCAACAGATCGCTGCACATTCCACATCATCTAACGTCTCTAAAACGTTAGACAGGGAGCATTTATTATTTATTTATTTATTTATCTAGTTCACTGTAAATAATTGTGATTTTAAAATCACATGAGCAGGAAGCAGATCGCAGAAGACACCACTGTTACCCCTTTTCCACCAAGGCAGTTCCGGAGCTAGTTTGAAGCCGATGCCCAGTTTCCAAACCAGCCAAAGAAGTTTTCCGTCAGCCAAAACACCGGCCTTCAGACAGAGAGAAAACCATGTTCCATGTTGGCACAAACACTTCACTGGGCTAGAACAAAGAACCTTACGTCAGGGTCTGGGGGCGGGATTATCCAGATCAATTAAAAGTTTGTGACGGCCATTTTTAAAAAATAGAGTCTATATGTAACCGGGAGCTCAAATGTTTCCTGAGTAAAGGTAAAGCCAGGAGAACTGCTTGATTGAAGTTGGCCATTGTTGAAAAGCCATGTTAAAGTTCGCTATTGGTGCCGTTGTGCTTGTCACTAGCATTAGCCGCTAGCATTGCTCGGAAAGTGGAGACATACAGTACAAGGATGTATACAGTCACATAATGACGTGACTCTCTAGCCCATAGAAAAACAAATCCAGTTTTTAGGAGGTTCGCTATTGAAGCGGCTCTGAACTACCACTAGCACCTGGTTCACTATGGTGGAAAAGATGTATCTGACGCTCATTAGACAAATGCTCTATGGCCAAAAGTTTATGCACACCTGAAATTAACACCGCAAACTGTTGTCACCAATTTTGAAGCACATAATTATCCAGTATGATGATTCCCGTGTGAGATCCACAAAGGCAGCTCCATGAAGACATGGTGTGTTAAGATTGAAGAGAAAAAACTTGAATGTACTGCACAAAAATATGCATACACTCTCTTAGATTATTCATTCACTGTTGCTGAACATGTCTCAATTTGCTGAGCCCAGGCCTCCCATCTTCCTGTTAGTGATGATGATGTTGATGATGATGATGATGGACACCAGCTGGTACCTTCTCTGGATTGACCACTATGAGAAAGATCAAGGCCAATCTGAGAAAGAGGATGGTAGACTAACACAAGTCAGGAACGACGCTCAGAGGCATTTTTAAACAACAGCTGAGATTATTGTACATAAGCACAAGTTACAGGGAGGTGGAGTCACTTTGCCCAGGTCTAGAAGAAGACCCCCTCAGCTGAGATGAAACTGGTTCTGATGATTAGAAACAGCCCAGAAATCACCAAGGCACAGGCCTGCTGTGAGCTAGAAGCAGCTGGAACACCAGTGTCACTGTCTACAGTCAATTAGTGTTACATCACAATGGACAGAAAAGCTGAAAAAAAATCCTCTGCTCCAAAATCCACAGCTTCAAGCTTGACTAAAGTTTGCAGCTGAGCACGAGGACAGAGTAAAAGCCTTCTGGAGGAAAGTTTGGGCCAGAGGTGTGTTTAGAGGAGTAAAGGTGAGGCATGGTGCTGGTAGCATCATTCTCGCTGGAGTTTTTTTTTTTACTGTGGAAGTGGTGCGTCTCACAAAGTGGACAGAATCATGAAGAAGGAAGACTACTACAGAATTCTTCGGCATGACCCAAAACACACACAAGCCTCAATCTGTGTGGAGGCTCAAAATATGTGGAGCGTGCTTAAAAGTCAGGTGTGTGCCAGGAAACCAACAAATCTCATTAAACGCTATTAATTCTGCCAAGAAGAGTGTTCAATTACTCAACCAGAATTCTGCCAGAAGCTTGTTGATGGTGACCAAAAGCATCTGTTAAACGTGACTCTCGATAATGGACATTCAAGTAAATATCAGATATTAATATTTTTGATATCAGATATTTTTTCTTTAAAACATAAATAAAAATAAACTTTTGCACCCAATTCTTGGAGTTTCTTTTATTTAAGATCTAATTAATCTAAGTAATTTATCTTGAAAAGTAATCATTACATGTCTGGTATTCCCATAACAATCATATTCTTCATATACGTACATGAGTGTACTGCATGTAACTTCTGAACATAACTGTACATTTGAGCACCTGTACAGTTTATGTAGTTATCCAATTACCATATCATGTGGCAAAAAAAAACAAAAACATTCAGATAGAGGTCAAGAGCTTCCCAGGGGATAAGCAGTTTATGAAATAATCAAACCATCCCATCTGCTAGCAACATTCATGCCTTTTTTTTTTTACCTGTATCTGCTTAATTTGCACGTTGTTGCTGCTGCCATGCGATTGGCTGATTAGATAACCGCACGAATGTGCAGGTGTTCCTAATAAACTGGTCATTGAGTGTACGTGAGAGATGTTTTCTCATGTGATGTCTGGCAAAGCTGAACCTGGTGTGACTCAGACGATGGTTATGTCAGTTATCAGCAGGTGGGGCTGTTCTCACAGATCTGTTCACTTCAAGTCGAAATCCTTTCAGTCGTCTCTCTGCAACATGCTGCAATGCTGATGTCTTGCCGTGCAACCAGGGCATGAGGCTCGCACACAGCCAGTGCTTGAGCTTTGTGTCTGCCTTTTTCTCCATCATGCGTTTTAGCCGTTACTCATACCGAGGAGCAGAGAACCGTCAGCGAGACTACTGTGAAATATAGCGTGCAACAACAACAACAACAACACAAACGCTGTGGTTTACTAATCCACACTTGGTTTTTTTTCTTGGTTTTTTTTTTCACACAATCAAAGCTTCATTTGAGATTTAATGAAAGACAGATGAACAGAGCTGACAGGAAGCATATGAGAGATAAAAGACAGCAGTCGGAAATTATAAAGGCAATCTGTGAATCTGCCTTTTTAGGATCCATCACATGTTGCTCGCTGTGGATATTCAAAAATCACCCACTGACCTAACAAACCGGCAAAAGGGTCTGGGGACTCGTTAGCACACATTTTTTAAATACAAGGCAGAGAATTACAGTAAAAACATGCACTGTTCAAAAAATAAATAAAAAAATAAATAAGTATATCAGGATTTTATGAAGCTACTGTATATGAGTCTGCAAATCTGTTTCAGGACTTTGTCTGGTTCTGTAGATCTATACAAATAACATTGAGTTAAGTTATAAATATTTTGTTTTAATTAAAGGAAAAAAGTCACTTTTTGCCCAGGCGGCTAAGAGTATATCTGAGTCAGTGTAAGGAGAGTAAACTGCTCGACAAGTACTCATTGTATTTGTTGTGTCGCCTGCCTATGAGGCACAGGTGACACATACCCCTTTTCCAACAAGGTGGTTCCAGAGCGAGTTCGAAGCCCTCAGACAGATAAAACGGTTCCACAGCGGCACCAACACTTTGCTGGGCTAGAACAAAGAACCACTTGCGTCAGGGGGCTAGGGGCGGGATTATCATGACCCACATCCTGACTCATCCAGAAAGTTTGTGACTGCTATCCTTAAAAAATGGACTCAGTATGCAATGGGAAGCTTAAATGATTTCTAGTAAAGATAATCCAGGAGAACTGCTCGTAAAGCCATGTTGAAGTTCGACATTGTTGTTGTGCTTGCTCTAGCATTTTCTTGCCACTGGCTTTTTTGTTTGCCACTAGCATTGCCACTAGCGCTATCATTGTCATTAGCATTGCTGAGAAAATAGAGATGTACATGGACGTATACAGTGACATACAGTAATGACGTGACTCTCTAGATCAGGGGTCTCCAAATCCAGTCCTGGAGGGCCAGTGACCAGCACAGTCTGTAATTCACCAACACTTAAACACACCCACTGGACCTAGTAATTAACAAATTAGTTAAATCAGCTGTGTTTGAGAAGAAGAATCACCAAACTGTGTCAGGGACACTGACCCTCCAGGACTGGATTTGGAGACCTCTGAATTAGACTATGGAAAATCTAAGCCAGTTCTCAGGAGGTTCGCTATTGAACCGTCACTGAACCGTCACTAGCACATGGTTTACTTTAGTGGAAAAGGGGCAACAGACGGATCGCCATCACGCCTCATCATCATCATCACCAGTGTTGCCGGGGGTAGGGGCGGATGAGATTGGGAATGACTGCTGTCTGGCTCACGGAATACATAAATTGTCTAAATAACGGATTAAATTTTTGAACAATTAACTAAATAACTGAGTACTTAAATGGTGGACCTAAAGCGTTAGATTACTTATTACATCAAAAAACAAATCCAAGTACTTTAACGCATCACTTTGTAACGCATTACACCCAACACTGATCATCACACATAAACATAATTTAAAAAAAGGGAACAATTGTGATTCCTTGTGTGACTTGAAGAAGCCCCGCCTTCTGCATTATGATTGGATATAAGAATTCAGTCTCATCTATGATTGGTTAGAAACGTAGAGCACAATGGCGGGACTTAAATTATTGTGTTTTTTGTGCAGTTTAACACAGTTTAGCTAAGATCGTACAGTGAATATTAATTAATTATTAAATCTTAATGTCAGCATCAGTGTACAACATGTTCATACAATTTATGATTTTTTGATATTTAAAACATTTTTTAATGAGAGTGTTGTTAATAACAATCAATGAACATCATTTTTTTCTTGAATGTTGTCTCGCATTTGAAGAATTACCTTGAAAGACATAAGGCACTAAAAGGACTACTTTAAAAAAATGTTTTTTTTTTTTAAAGTAGATGTGTTACAGTATGCATTTTTTGTTCCTTGATGTCATTTTCAGTTTGTTTATTCTACATGTTTGTGACATAAAAAATGAAACCAAGATAAATAATGCTTGAACTTTTTTCAAATTTTAAGGTGATATAGGTGATATACAGTATGTTCACTTTTAAGTGATACATATATCACCTATTACATTTTAAGTGATAATTTTTTTTTCCATTTTGGAGGCGGAGTCGGATTAAAGTGCATAAGTGTGTACACCCTTCTGTATTCTCTGTATTCAAAAATTAATTAGTTTATTGTCATCAATGAAATGGATAATATCCAAAAAGATGGAGCAGCTGTTTCTGTAGGATATGTGTGTGTGTGTGTGTGTGTGTGTGTGTGTGTGTGTGTGTGTGTGTGTGTGTGTGTGCACTCACTGATGTCATCGCACCCTCAACACGATAAAATCAAGATGAATGAACAAATTGAAAAAGAAAGGAGTTGTGACAGGAAAAGATCAGACTGGCTGCTATACTGTATGTGTAACCAACTGATAATTAACAATAAATGGGACATTAATTTAAGGAAATTAATATTGGCCTGAAGGACTGAATGTCCAATAAACGAGTTTTCTGATTAGATGAAGTGGCCTCAAAGGCTCGCTAAATGTCCTCCACAAGAAGCTCTTTTCTTCGAGGCAGTCGAGTCCATCATTCATCCCAACGTGAGACACTAATGATATAATACAGTGCCAGGGGAGGATGGCTTGATATTATGGTGTACATTAAATATGAAATATGCCTCTGCCTGGCTCCGTATAAATTACTGGAATAAATTGTTGAAACTGTACGGCTGAAATTACAGGCCGTCTATTTGAAAGATTGAGCTCTATTTATTTTACTCGGTTTCGAATCTTTCACACTGTTGTAATTTCTTGTCGTTTAATCAAACCTCATCTCTCATTCTCTTTTGCTCTCTTTTCTTTCCTCTCTAAGGTGGAGTGTGTATCGCGCAGTCGCTGAAGATCCCGCGTGAACCGAGGCCGGGGGAATTCGATAAGATAATCGTTCGGTTGATGGAGACCCCGAACGCTCGCGCAATCATCATGTTTGCAAATGAGGACGACATCAGGTGCGATTCTTTCTCTGGTGCAGAGGCAAATTGAGTCTTTCTGCTCATGTTCACTTCTGCTTGAAATGAAGAAATATAGACAGCTGAGGAAGGAGTGAGAGAGAGAGAAAGTATAAATGGAGCAGAAATTTGCAAGATTATTATTATTATTATTATTATTATTATTATTATTTATTATTACTGGTGGCACAGTGGTGTAGTGGTTGGCACTGTCGCCTTGGCACCTCTGGGTTCCATTCCCGCCTCGGCATCTGTGTGGAGTTTGCATGTTCTTCCCATGCTTGGTGGGTTTTCTCTGGGTATTTCGGTTTTCTCCCACAGTCCAAAGACATGCAGATTAGGTTTGTAAATTGCCCGTAGTTTGTGAATGTATATGTGAATGTTTTACTCTTTTGTTCAGAAATAAAATCATTTTTTACATTTTTAACAAACAGACCCCCCAACACGTCTACATACACAAATTTTGGCTCTAGTTCCAGTAAATATTACAATGCAGCTAAGGACATATTATGATAAACAGAATGAGCAGCTCACCATCATATCTTCTGGTCCGAGTCGTTCTTTTGAATCTATTGCACTACAAAGCGTCTATGGGAGTCACGTGACAAAAGAACGAATGACTCACACCAAAAGACTTCAAGGTAACTACTCATTGCTGTTTCCTGTACATAACCTACAGAGGTTTTGCGATGCTTTGCGCAGAAAATGAATGAGTCATTTTCCCAAGACGACTCGTTCTTCTGAGTCACGTTAAAGACTCGTTCAAAAAGAGCGAATCGTTCATGAACGACCCATCACTACTCCACAGTCACTAGTTGGACTACAGAGGTTCCTAGATAGAGATTTTTCTTCTTCTTCCTGTTATTATTATTATTATTAGTAGTAGTATTATTGTTATTATTATTACTAATAATAATACACAAATCCTATTTAAATAGTCACTTGTGTCAGTCTTTTAAGCTCTCCCTAGGTGCGAAGTGAAATAAAGTCTCAGCTCTCTCTTTAGCTAGGAGGCAGGGAACACTCCTTTATTCTCGTCCTGTGGTGCTATTTTGACGTGCTTCTCTAATCCAGTTCTTCAGGTGCTTTGTTAGGTACTTTCATGACTATTTCACATGCAAACCTGACAAAGATAACACACAGTGTTTAGCAGGCTACAGTAGGCTATATATACATAACTTTTTTATCTTTTTTATCTTATTTGCTGTTCCTATTCTTCATGCCCTGTGTGCATATGTGTGTTTTCATTCACAGGCGTGTCCTAGATGCTGCCAAAAGGAACAACCAGACGGGGCACTTCCTGTGGGTTGGGTCGGACAGTTGGGGCTCCAAGATCTCCCCAGTGATCCAGCAGGAGCAGGTGGCCGAGGGCGCGATCACCATCTTGCCCAAACGAGCTTCAGTAGAAGGTAATACTGAAAGTTATTAGGTATTAGCTTGTTTTTTTTATTTCATCCTTTTCCTGTCATGTCTGTCCTACATTCATTCAAGCTCAACTTTCAAATCTTTTTCTCGTAATGGTAACGGACAAGCTGAGTCGTCATGGAGCTCAGGTTTGATAAAGATCGTTTAAAGATATGTTTTTCTCCCACTGGCTTAAAACTGACCAGGAAGAACAAAAAATTCCTATTTCTTTTTTTTGAGCTTAATAAGTCAGAAACTTTTTGTCTAAGTTTTTTTAAACCATCTTGATCCTTGATACTGGTTTATCTATATTTTAATTTTATTATTATCATTATTATTATTATTATTATTGAAAATGCACTATTTTTCTTTGGATCATCGAATCTCGGAGCGTGTTCAGGTTACTCAAAACAATTCATTGTTCTTTTGGCTAAGGCATGATTCTGAACCCTAACTAACTTTATTTCCTGCATTAATGAGTCACGATATTGCTTTGTTTACATGCTCCTCACCTTCCCGCAGTAATAACCTTGCATAGTAAACAGTCCGCACTCTCGGCACAGCCTGACTGGAAATCATTTCGCTGTTTTCTCCGTATTTAAAAACGTATGTATTCGGAATATTTATAGACATACAGGTTAAATTCCTTTTCATACCTTTATGAATATATTGCTGAGGTTTGCATGAACCTGGGACACCTAAAGCTGATCATTTATACTTCAAGATTGGGAAATGAAAAAAAAAAAATTATAATATTTCTAGAAAGATAAACATGCTAAAATTATAGATGATTAATATCATTATGAATAAAGAGAGATTGAATGTTAACAATAAAAGCTAAAACATAACATTATACAAAATATTATATGAAATACTGTAATATAGTTACACATAATTACTTTATGTCAAACAGCTTACATTGTATAAAATAAATCATAATCGTGCCATGGGGTCAAGACATTCGTGTTCAGCTATCTGGGATGGAATGGTTTTGTACCAAGCTGATAGTGAGGGTCAGATCTGGATTTGTGAATTATTATTGGGAATTAGCAGTGTTTATTTAACAAACTATAAGCATATCATGCTCCTGCAGGAGGTTTAGTTCGTCAAAACGTTATGTTGACTTTAATTTTTCAATACTATGGAACTTCGGGACTGTTGGAATTACGTCATTTGTACGAGAATGTAGAATGTCACCAGACCAGCATTGACTACATGATAATGAGATTTCAGGAACATACTGCAGATGCTCAACCACCAACACCATGTTACAGTCAGTGCACATCATTTTAATATTTCAGGAAGAAAATGAAACAGAGAGGTAACATTATAACACTAAGAGATGATGCGTGACATGAGATACACAAGTTGTGTGTGGGAAGCTGTTGTATCATCCCTATTCCAGATGATAGGAACTTAAGAAAACATGGATGTGGTCGGACTTTGTGTGAATCGATGTTATTCCAAATAATAGGTTCAAGTTTCACTGGTTTTAAGCAATGGTCACAAATACCCATACGAAAACCCATACATTTGTAGCCTGTTCATAAGTTCATGGCCAGGTCGATGGTCTTGTACAAGAATTTCTACGAACACGGCATGAAACACCCTAAGAGTGCCTTCAGAACAAACTAACAACAACATATGATGTTTGTGGATCATTTAAATTCAG
>JAOVVA010000016.1:1047874-1061549 GCA_028565275.1 Leiocassis micropogon
GTGTGTGAGTGTGAGGGCCTGTCAGGGTGGTGTTTCTTTCTTTTTTTCTTTTTCTTCCTTTTCTTCTTTATCTGTTATTTTTCTTACCTACATCGTCAATGTGTCATGGAACCAAATAATGCTAAATTATTCCAGGAGCACAGATAATATAATAAAATAATAAAAAAAGACCAGGCAATTGTGAGGCGATGAGAAAACAAACAAAACAAGAAGTGTAAAGTATAAAAGCGGAGTCAGGAGCAGAAATATAGACGTGAGGAAGAAAAGCTTTACATAGTTGCTGGAACACTCGAGGACGAGACTTGGCAAAGAGCTTGTGAATGTCTGGGTTATTTATAGTGTCTGTGTGTATGTTTGTGTGTGTGTGTGTGTGTGTGTGTGAGAGAGAGAGAGAGAGAGAGAGAGAGAGAGAGAGAGATTGGACAGAGAGGTGTGTAATCAAGAATTATTAACATACTTCTCCACATTTCTGACCTGCATGGGCGGGAGAACATCACGGTGCAGCCGAGCATCGCATCCAGTTCTGTCTTTGAACAAACAAATATAAGATCTGCCTGGACTGAGCGTGGGGCAGACATGCGGCTGGTGTCATGGCTGTACATTACATTTATTTTATATGTATTTCTACCTTCTTGCTAAAGGGCCTGTTTTGGACGTCCATAAAATATTTAATGATTATTTATCCAGTCAGATCAGAGAGTGGTGTGTCATTCACATGTTGCTGGGGGAAAGGGGACGGGATGTAGGGAGGTGAAGACTCTGTCCTCGCTTTGGTTTCTCACCTCTCAGTTCCTACACATAAAATGTCTTTTGTGTCTTTTGATGGTCCTGTTGCCTCAATATGTCCGCTTTTGATCATTTGTGGAAAATGTCAAAGCTTCTCTTTTTCAAACCAGAGCATTACCACTTTATGAAGAAGAAATTCTTTTTAGGAACTTTATCTTAAAAAGTGAGTCCGTTTTTTTTTCCCTGAGATTGGATGACTCATCTCTTTCTGTCTTTGTCTCCAGGAGATTGACTTCAGAAGCCCAAGAGCTTTATCTGTGCAACCTGACTCAATTACAGATTTCTTCAGTTTTTGCTCTTGGGAGCATGGTTCGAAATTGCTCACTTGAGTTGTTTTTAGTCTTCTGCTCCTACAGTTCACCTTTCCGGCTTTGTTTTGCTGTGTCGTCACTTTTTTTTTCCTTTGGCAGATACAAGTGTGTTAGGTCTAGCCTTACTATCGATTACAACATCGGATTCTTAGGGTCACTAAACACGGCTCACTTTGATCATTTTAGTGCAGTGGACAAGTTGTCACCCACTTGGCCTGTTGGTGTGAAACCATCAGATTAGTTTCAGTGCAGATCAACGTGGCACGTGGTTTTAATATTAGCATATCTCTCCTTTGTGAGAGAATTTTCATCATGAAAACCCAAAACAAGGGTCAAATAAACTCTGATCCTCTAATAAAGCACAAGAAGATACATTATTTAAAAAAATCTTTAATCTCAATAATAATAATAATAATATTGTACAATCTGCCATCCAGCAAAAGGTCAGTGAGGAAACAGTACACACTGGACAAACATCAAATATTTTCCCTTTAGTTTAAAACATTCTGCACCTTTTGGATCCATCAGTCTTATTTTAATCAAATGATGAATGAAATTAAAGAATATGTTTTTTCAACAATTTTACAAATTCCTTTTCACCATGGAGATTTTCACGTTCAGCCACAGACGTAGGTGGTGCCAACCGTGATTGTACCAGCATCTGTTGACCCTCGGCACGGTAGTTTTTACAGCATAACAGCACATTTTATGAGAAACATTAATACCTTTAAAGATTTTGCAGTGATCACTGAAACCATAACTAATAATGAAATTAAATCTTTAATTACTACAATAGAAACACAAACAGCTGAATTTTTAAATACAAGATATTATTATACTATATTTTATAATATTATGCTAAAAATAAATAATTAAATAAATTAATTAATTAAAAAAACTTTTAAAAAAATAATCAAAACAACAATCTTTACACTTTAACCAATTTAATACATCCTGTATATAAACATTGTCAAAAATGTTTAGATCAAATTGTGCATATATTTTGTATTAAAATATCTTTTTTACAAAAGTTTTTTTAAAACAAGAATGATAGGACCCAAAAATACATTTAATAAAGTCACAACATATTTGCAGAATGTTTGTGAATTGGGAAAACCCCAAACTACCATCATAATGTCATATCATCATCTGTGCAAGTTATGAACATTTATAAAGAAAAAAATATATAATGAGAATGTCATTAGTCTTGTGTGTCTTGTGTTAGTCGAGATCTGATTGGATAGGATTATATTTAACATGCTTGAATAATATAAAGAAAAAAAGAAAACAAATCATATTAATTTTAAACCGTATTGCTCTAATATTTTAACTAAGGAACGTTCTGAAATGGGCGTTTACTGGAATAATCCTGATTTGCAGCTGCAGCTTTCAGTGTCTCGGTCTCTCACATTGCAAACATTCAAGAAGCTTTGTTTAACAGTTTGCCTCCATACTGAATGTCTACCGCTTGATCACAATCCAGAGGCTTTCAATCAGGTTCAGATCTAGAGATTGAGCTGGCCATGATAGGGTCTTGAGCTGACGGTCCTCCATCTACACCTTGATTGACCTGGCTGTGTGGCATGGAGCATTGCCCAGTGGGGGAAAAACACAATCCTTACAGTTGGGAAACATAGTCAGAGCAGAAGGAAGAAAATGTTCTTCCAAGATAACCTTGTTCTTGGCTTGATTCATATGTCCTTCAAAAAGACAAATCTCCCCAATTCCAGCCTTGCTGAAGCTGCCCCTCTCCACATTTCACAGTCGGTGGGAGGCACGGTGGCTTGTAAGCCTCTCAAGGTCTCTAAGATAAGACATACTGTAAGATGACAAGGTGTTGGCTAAAACTGAAAATTTGACTCATTAGAGATGGTGATCTTACTCCAGTTCTCTACAGTCCAATTCCTTTGGTCTTTTACAAACTTCAGCCTGGATCTTCTTTGCTACTGATTCTTTTTTTTTTTTGGCTTTGCATGGGTTAAGTGCCGAAACTAGCAGCTTTTTTCAAACCGTCCTCGCCTTGCACTTCACCCCAGTTTCAGATTACCGCTGTGTTTGAAGGACGCTTGCTGCCGTCCTACAGTTGTTGAGTGACATTTGACTAAGTTTTGTGTTCATCTCTGTCAGTAGAGATTTGCTTTTGCTCTGTCCCAGTCTGTAGCTTTGTTGTCCCCAGTGTCTGCTGCTTGACCATGTTCAGCCCTTATGGCAGTCCTGGAAATTTTAAGGATGGAAGCAACCTGACTCTCACCATATCCTTTACTCAAAACTTTTGGCATGGTACTACTAGCACTGTCAATGTCACACTTCTAAACCTGATTGCTTAATTTAGATGACACTTCTATAGTCTTATTCTCAAATCCCATAATACATAGCACTGGAAGTCATGCCATGATTAACTGGGATTGCTGGCTTTAAGAATGATGTGGCAATTGTTCCTGACTGTTTCATCTGTATTTGTTTGAGAAAAGAATATGCAGTATAGACAATATATTAAATGTACACAAGCCTTGAGGAAACATTTTCCAATGCACAATAGAAAAGAAGAGTGGGCTGTCAGATGGTGGTGTGATGATGCAGTGTGCAGTGAAGCGTTATATGGCAAGATAAATAAAGTGCACAGAGTTTATTTCATATGAGAGTGATGGTGGAAGGAGTGCGACTGTCCATGGTGCTATGAGCTCTGGGTGCAAGTGCAGGTCACATGTTAATGCTAATCATAGCCTCCAGCTATTCAGCCTGGTCCACATGGTGCAAGCCATGAAAATGATATGGTTCCCAGTCACCAGACTCAGCACAGCCATATTGAGAGCTATATTCAGCAGAGCTTTTGAAATATGTATTTTATGATAATGAAGATGATAAAATATGAAAGCAGTTTGATCAATGAAAGACAGGTTACCATGGCAACCCTGAAGTAAACCGACTAGAGATACATTAGATTGAAAAAAAAAAAAAGAATTCTAAAAAAATATAAATAAGATTTTTTTTTATTTTGCTTGGTTCTTTATTCTTGAGATGCTAGAAATACAGAGATTAAGTTCATGCATGAAGACCCGGCAGGAAGGAACAAAACAGTTATGCAAGCTTTTAGTGTGGAGATTTTTAAAATGCTTATAAGGGGGATTGCCAGGTTTCCATTCCAACAACATCTAAAAAATAAGCTTGCAACAAACAAATGTCCCTATAGTACCCTAATGTCCCTATAATACACACATCTACCTGTTATGACATTGTGGGAACTTTTGGTTGTTCATGTATTTATTTATTTTAGCAAAACTGATGATTTCATTTCAATTCCAAAAAGTATCAACAGGTTTTCCTTTTTTTGAGTATTGTGATTGGAATTGTGTGAGGCATGTCAGAATTAGCAGCATTACATCAAAGGAAGGTCCACATACCAGAGGTTGCTTGTGGGTTTGTAATACTTTTTAAATAAATCCGAATGTACTTAGACTATGTAGTAGACAGGGCTTCTTGCACTTACTGTATTTTGCTTACACTTTACTGAGCAGCTGAAGGTTAAATGGCTGCTTAGTGGTGCTGGGATTTGAACTTACAACCTTCTGGCTAGTAGCCCAAGATCTTATTCGGTGATCTACCACCTCCTTTGTCTGCTGGCATAAAAACACTATTTACATTTTATTTGTATAGGAACATTATGAAATAATTATCTAAAGGGAATAACAGATAGACGGCAGCAACAATATGGAGTATATTTGAAACAGATAAAAGTGCAGACATTGTCTATGTAGTCTGGGAGAAGAGCGAGAAGAGTCCATATTATTTTTCCCTGATTTCCGCCTCCAGAATGTGGCCAAGACGACTTAGGGATGCTTTTGTCAAGTAGAGCTCGAAGGAAAAAAATGCCATTTAAGTTTTATGGGTAACTGCCATAATATTGGATCTTTCCCTTCACAAGAATGAGTCAGAAAAAAAGTGAAGTTGAAGTCTGTGGCATTTATACCCAGACATTTCCTTCCAAACAGAAAGAAAATGTGAGCTAATAGAGGGAAAATAAAAGTGAAAAGAAAAGCAGAGGCATACACACTGCATACCAACAAACCAGCAACAAATGTCTGTGCTCCTTTTTGTGTCATTTTATTAAGCCCGTATCCTGGCCATGATCCTGTCAGTTGGACCCCACTTTTTATCCAACAATTCCATTCCATGCAACTTGACAGATCAAAAAAGAAAAATGTAAAAATGTCAAAGGGAAGCCATGTTTGGCACAAGCAGGTATGTTCCAGGGACAGAAGCCATTGTTACAGAACTTATCATGGTGAAAAATCTTTGGGCTTTCTGCTTGTCCATTTGACTCAATCCAATACCTACTTGAGTGTCTTTGAATCCTACACTGAACAGTGCTTTATCTCTATAGTGCTTAATCCGACCATAACAGCAAACATGTCCATGACGTCGCATTCTCAAAACTCCATTCTGCAGTAGTACCTAGGATCATTTGCAGTGTGGTATAAAACCTTTCTACTTGTGCATCTGGCCCTGATCTGAAGAATGGGGTCATGTGGGTCTTCTCAAAAACATTGTAAGTTTCTTGGAAGACTAGAGATTCAAAATGGAACCTCGGTTATTATGGACAGTTGATAAAGAATGTGAACTTTAGTAAAATACTTTGTCCAAGATACATTGTCTCAGGTCTTGCTGGCTCCAATAGGCCTCATTAAATAACCAAATAATAACTATTTAAGCCTAGATAGGATGCTTCCTACCTTCCTCAAGTGGGCCATGTAAGGGTTATCTATCTGAGCTTTACTGATTGCAACCCATATACAAGGATATTCTCCTACCATCACTGCACTAGAGTTATATTTAACTAAAAAATTGTTATGAGCCTTCCATTGGATAATTACTGCAGTAATTAATATGTTTCAGGTCGAAACAACTTATTTAACCCTAACTGGTGCAGCGAGTAGTTTCTCATTTCTTAAACAACCATGTCAGAAGACAATATCCTGTGCTCATGGCAAAGATGATACTCATTGTGAGATGGGTCAAACTATTGTCTTGCATCAAGCAAAGCAGATTGGTGAAACTATTAAAATTGGGTTTAGAACTGTGAAATGCATTATTAAAACCTGGAAGTACAGTAGAGTGGCGACCCAACATCTTATGTTATATTCTTAAGTGTGATGAGAAATCAAGGGATTGGGACTAAAGAGTTAGAAAACCACATCAGTGAGGCTATTTAACAATAAAAAGGCTGCATATTACATGGAGCATAAGGAACAGCTGTGGAGCATTGGAAAAAAGTTGTCTGATGAATTCAGATTTAGCCTGTTCCAGAGTGATGGACGCATCAGGGTAAGAATAGTTGTGTGTACCAATCATGCCTAGTGCCTACCATACAAGTCTGTGGAAGCAGTGGTTATGATCTGGGATTGCTTCTGTTGGTTGGGTCTAGGTTCAGCATTTTGTGTCCAAAGAATGAGGTCTGCTGACAAACTGAATGTACTGAATGACCAGGTTATCACATCTATGGATTTTTTTCTTTCCTGATGGCACTGGCATTTTCCAAGATGATAATGCCAGGATTCATCGAGCTCAGATTGTGAAAGAGTGGTTCAGGGAGCATGAGTCATCATTTTCACACATGGATTGGCCACCACAGAGTCCTGACCTTAATCCCATTGAGAATCTTTGGGATGTGGTGGAGAAGGCTTTACGCAGTGGTCTGAGTCTCCCATTATCAATACAAGATCTTTTAAAGAAATTAATGGACCCCTTTAACTGAAACAAATGTTGTAAGATTTTATAAGCTTATCGAAACAAAATGAATGCAAAAAGCAGTCTAGTATAATGCTGCATGTCTAATATTGGACAGGCAGCATGGCATCTTAAATAAAATCCTGGGCAATTTTAGGTGTCATCCAGGACGGTGTACAACCATAAAGTCAAATGCTGCAAACCAGCTAGCCTTCAGGCTCCTTTAGCTTGACTTGGCAACTCAAGCTGCTGTGGTCATTGTGGATGACAAATGGTCTACCCAGCAAATATTTGGAAAATTCAGTGAATAACACCCACTGGCCACTGTGGGTCATACTGTGGGTCATACTGGGGGTCATACTGGGGGTCCATACTGTACTATCATGTTTTATGGCATCTCTGGAACAAAGCGGGTTGCGGTAGCTCAGAGTTCCTCCCTCTACTCTTTTGGTACAGCAGATTTTGCAATGCACTAGGTTTTTAAAGATCAGACATAATTTGAATGCAGGGGTATCTGTGCATTTGAATAAAAAGAAAATAACTACACCTCCATTAAGCATATGGTTATTTTACACCACACAATAGGGCACATGAAAGGAGGAGGTTATGAGTGTCCCCAGGTAGTTGTAATAATGCAAGATACTTGAATTGTCCCATTTTCCCAAGTTTGCTTGGAGATACAGTCCTATGTGATTTGCCTTTTTGGAGCAGAGTAGCCTGGAGTCTTGTACAGTATGTTACTGACCATCTTGATTGTCTGATATCTTGAGAAAAGAGAAAATCTCAAATGGGCATCAGATGGTAATTTATGAGTATACCAAGCAGGCAGAAAATGGAGGTAATATAAAAAAGTAGTGCTCTAATACCAGACTCCTGCTCTATGGTACATTAGTCAAACTGACACTAAGAGGTTTGTTATCTCATATTTTATCTGCTATCTCTTATCAAGGTTGTACTGTAGGTTCTTTACAGAGTGTCCAAGAGACACTGTACAGTACAGGCTTTATTTAACAGAACAGCAACTGTATCGCATGTGCCCACTAAATGGTTATGTTTAGCACAGCTCTCCAAGTGGTGAGCAGTGTTTTCATTGTGAGTACCAGGCATAATGCACATGCCTAGGCTGGATGTCTGGATCCTGCATGGTTGCAGACTCAGGATTACCCTCAATGAGCTGAGCCGCATAACGATTACAACCATGGCATTGTGGTGGCTGTGTGTACAGATTTTCAGTGGGCTTTGTGTCTGGAGTGGAAAACATAGAAGTTGGCATAGGAAACGTATAGGGTTGGTAAGCAGCTTTGACTGGCATACTGTCAAGACAAGAATGGCATTCATAAAAAGAAAAAAACTAAAAAGCTACACACACATTTTTGTCAACACCTTACTATAGTGTTTGTATATGCTCTATACAGTTTTGTGAACAGCCGTGAGCATTTCAACTCGCTCTGTGGATGTAAAGATGGTCTGTCTCTGATGGATGTGATATTCATCCTGTCTTGACGGTTTATTGCTCCTGTTATCCCAGAGCTCAACGTCTGTTTGTGTTACTTCTCTTACGAAGTCTGTTTCCTTCTGTTATGTTTTAAGTCTTCCAGTAGACTCACCAAAGAAGGTGAAATGCGTCCCAGACAAGCACCCATGTAATCGTCCCTGAATTGTACCACCAGGCAACGGTTAAGGATGGCTCAGGGGAGCTTCTCTTGTGGAGAGCTCCAGGGCCGGGGCATGATTAAACATTCACTGTCAGGAGAGTCAGGAGAGAGTGATGCTGTGCGTGGAATTTATTTTTTGTCATTTGCTGGAGAAATAAGTAAAACGAAAAGAAAATAAGGGACACATCTTATTTGTTACATCAGAGTAGAGGAGCACTGAGCTCACTGCATACCAAGGGACCGCAAAGCATGGTGATGAACCCGTGCCCAGGGTGATGGCTGTGATGTTGCTGAGGCTGTAAAAATTCGGTGCCTCTTTAAACTTTCTCTTATTTTTGTAAATCATTTCATACAGTAAGTGTAATACTACAGTAAGTGTTAGTGCTAAAACTGGTAATCTAATTACACATTACTTCACTATTCATTAAGTGTTTTTAAAGTCAAGTTGTTATAGACTGAAAATGTGCTTCATTACATTAAATAATATTAACACTATTACAATATTCATTTTAACTTACAGTATTTCTTTTCAATGCCTAAAATAACAGTAAATAAAAAAACAAGGAATAAGTGTCCTAAAGTGTTATTCCACTTATGGCCCCCCTGGGTTATGAACAGTTTTCCAGCATATTATCAGTTACTAGTTCAGTATATGAAAACAGACCTAAAACTAAATGTTAAATATATAGTTATGATATCGCTTTCTTTTTAATTCATTTTGTTTTGGCACAATTCACATTCTACAGTATGATACCAGTTCATATCTCCAGGGTCCAAGCGTTCAATCCTGAGCTCAGATGATCGTCAATGTCTGTTACTCCAATGAATTAAAAATGTGATTTGACAGATACAAGCTGACGTCCTATTGATTATTTTCCGCCCTTCTTGGATGTTGCACATCACAGGGTAGAGGCTCAATGCCCTGTTTAGTCCAGTAGGGTTATTATATTGTATCTCTGAAGTGTAATTATTAGCAGCCAATAACCACAACAGATATAGATTTCATTTTATTATGTTTGATTAGCTTTAACTATAACCATGATAGAAATTATTTTCACTTTAATAAAAGGTTAATGAAATAAACTGAGATTATTGTATTGTTTGACATTTTGTTACATCTTTCTGTCCACTCTGGTACTTCTTGTTATAAGTTCACTCAAAGTATTGATGAGAATATCAATCTGTAGCATTCATATTTTGCAAAACAGTAACAATGACAAAAGGTTGTTATGAATGTGTAAATATACTGTACATAAAAAGGTTATGACTAAAAATATAACATAATGTACTTTGGTGCTATGTTGTTTAAAACATTGATTGTACAATGTATACGTGTATGTGTGTGTGTGTGTGTGTTTTGGTTGGCTTACTGTATAGTACAGTACTAAACTAATTTCACACAGTACTAAAGTTTCTTTAATGGGTTACAGTGTCCCATAATATATAATCCTTTTGGAAGTAGCTTTAACCAAGTGTGCAGTAAAGTAGTGAGAAATAACTCAAGACTGTTGCACTCAGGGCTTGAAGTGCCGTGTTCTAAAAGCGTAATTCTCATCCTGTACTAGAGAGCATCCTAAGACACTACACTTATTTATGTGTCTACAGAACTTGAGCACATATTTCTTGCATGTTAATAGATTAAGTGAGAAGTAGTTTTAAGTCCAGCGGCACTGTTTGACTGCTCTCAGGCTGAAATGTGCGTTTTGGTCTATAAAAACATTTACAAAATGTATAATATATGACATGTCAGACCAATATTTAATATATAAATACTGTTAAGTAGATTATTGCAGTTTGGGATTTGATTTAGTATCTATTGCTGCGTATTGTCTAGTGATTTAGTCCACAGGGTGGGATTTAGCCGTAGATTAAGTATCTATTAGAGTGTACTATTTAATAGTTTAGTGCGCAGTGTGTTACTTAACCATGGATTTATTATCTTTTAGAGTGTACTACTTACGTAATCGTTTAGTGTGCAGATTTTAGGCATTTTATGGATTTGTAGTAGCTGTCCCCAATAAATCAAGCAAAACCTGATTAACCTCCTACCTGTAACAATCGCTGTAAGATTTCCTACAATCTCAAAATCGTAGTGATTCGAGAACAAATCTGTTTATTGAAAGGCTACAGGAAAACACTCACAACCATCAGTTCAAAAATAAGCAGTTATGTTAATCGTCAGTTCTAAACTCGGTGTTTGTTTTTAAACCTGGATTTAGATAATGATTTCTTTATTCATTTTCCCCTACAATGTGTTTTGTGTGTTGTTTCTGTAGTGACTGAATGGATAAATAAATAATAGAGAAAAAGAGAGAGAGAGAGACGTATCTTATTAAAAAAAAAGCGAGCGAGCAGCTGTTAAGATGCGCTGCCTCTTTGCTTGATCCAACACAATGCGTCAGAATTTACTCGGTGTCCTCTTCTGTTCTCTCATCCTTGAAGAGCGGGACCTCTTTACATGCAATCACATCAGTTTAATTACGACTCTGCTATGCTCTGCCATCACATCGACATCACGCTCTGGTGTCTGTGCCACACTGGCAGATTGTTTACCTTGTTAATGATGTGTAGGTCACGAACCCAACCACTTTCCGTTAATGGAGTCAGATGCGGGCACGGTACAATAGCACTCTTGACACGAGTGTATATTCGTATGAATGCCGCTTTTGTGTGCGTGTGTGTTGGAACTAATTTGCACTTGCATTTTATAAACGAGAAAGATGCCTTGAAAGTTCTCTTCATTCAGCATGATTCAGCATGCCACTATTTAATGTGTACATTTATTAACATTTCAGTATCCTTATTCACTGCGTTTCCTGGCAGGATTGCATTTCTGTATAGCCTTGGAGCAAAGGGCAGTCCTCATTCAAATAGAATGTTTCCATAAATATTTCACTTGACTATTCTGCATGGTTGGGTTTTGGAGTGTCTCTGAGGAAAGCAAGGCAAAGTGCACGTCTCTTATGGGATAAAGGATTATAAATAGATCTGCTTTATAAGACACTGTTAATGCAGCACTTTTAGATTAAAGATTCATTTTTGTCCTTAACCTCCTGGCAGAGGCTACCTGGGCTAAAATATCCTTAGCAGAATTCATTATGGGGTCAATCTTCAAGATATTCATGAAGCATTAAATAAAAAACAGCCCCAAATCCTCACTGATCCGCCACCAGATTGCATCATAGGGTATGTTATTTTCATTTTTTATGGATCTCAGGAAGTGCATTTCTTCCTGTAAACTTTCTTGCTGTTAATTGTGGTGGCGTCTAGCAGATGCTTTTAACTTCAAGAATTCTTGAAAAGTTGCATCACATCTTACTTACATGAAAAAGTATTTGCCCCTCCCTGATACTTTTTTTGCATATTTGTTTACATCATCAAACTAATTATAATATTTAAATAACATTCAAATATGAATAGTTTGATAGACACATCTGTATTCTAGACATCATCTAGACTTTAAGATCTAATCTTATGCAAACATGTTGCATCATCTGACGCATGATGAGAAGACGTTTAGATAAAGATACTTGTCAGAAACTTCATGACATCCGACTACACTTCAATGATAGACACATAATTTGCACTGTTTTTAAAACAGACCGCTTTTCTTTACAACGTCTCATCATGAGTCCATTCCTTTGTAGGACTGGATAAGTATCAGTACAGACATCCGTATCCTGGACACTTGTCCTGTCAGTTACACACTGCACACATTAACACACCCGTGGGTAAAAGCCACACTGCTGAAGGACGGCTTGCCCTTGCTGGAAGCCACCCTTTATCCACTAATAGCTCTTTGTTAATGGTAATTCATTGTTGTAACCAAATAACCGAGTTGTGAGAAGAAAAGAGACTAAGAAAAAAAAATACTTTTAGAGCGTCAATAAAATACTCTCTTGGGTAGAGGAAGGGAAACATGATTTGTATTTCTAATTGCCTTCTTATTGATCTATTTTGTTATTTGGTTTCAGGGCATTGGACAGATTTATGTCATGTGTTATAGAGAGTGCTACAGCACACTGGTTTCTTGGTCTTAGTTTAGTTTAACCTAAAAAATATGATCAGACGCGGCACAGTGGCTTAGTGGTTAGCAATGTCACCTTGCACGTTCAGGGTCTGGGTTCTATTCCCGCCTTGGGGTCTGTGTGCTTGGTGGGTTTCCTCCTCATACTCCGGTTTCCTTCCACATTCCAAAGACAGGCAGGTTAGGCTTAGGTATTGGCGTTCCCTAATTGCCCGTAATGTGTAAATGAGCCCTGTGAAGTCTCCTGGCACCCTGTATAGAGCCTGTGCACAGAATAATGCGGTATAGATGATGAATAAAAGAGTGAGAAATGATCAATTGGTTGTATGTGGCTTAATTTATAATTATGAGTTCTCTTAAATGGGATCACACTGTTAGGCAGAGGTGGGCAAAGTATGGAAATATTGTACTTGAGAAAAAGTAGAGATTCCCTACGGCAAACATTACTCAAATAAAAGTAAAAGGACCTACTGTACTTTCAAGTATACGATAAGCATTTCACTGCATATCGTACTGTGTATGACTGTGTATGTGACAAATAAAATTTGAATTTGAAAAATTTGAATTTGAAGTATCAAAAGTGCATGGCTTACAGTAGCCTTTCTCTCTCTCTCTTTCTCTTTTTATTTTGCTTCCTGATTGTGTTGCATCCCACTCCGCTTCTGATTTCAAGCACCAGTTATGTCATTTAGCATGTGTCGAAGGAAAGGCAAGTCATGAAATTATGCATAATAGTCAGCAGATGGTAAAATTGAAATTCTACACACACTGTGATTAGGTAACACGATGCCATGCTGAAATGTAGTGAAGTAAAAGCACAGATATTTGCTGTATGTTAAATGGAGTAACAGTAAAAAGTATCCTCTAATAAAGCTACCCAAGTTCATATACAAATACGTGAAATACAGTAAGAAAGTAAATGTACTTAGTTACCTCCCATAACTGCTGTTAGGAATATTTAAAGGTGATAGCACTGAGACAAGGCATGCCATGCATCTTTAAGATAAAAATTATTGTGGATTTTAGACCGTGCACTCCTAATAAAGAGACACCAGAGCCTCCGAGTGGCGCAGTGGTAAAGTGCTCGCCCTATCATCGAACCCCGGGTGATGCTGTTTTCCTCTCACAGCCGGAGACACAGAGAGAGCTGATTGGCCGAGCTCTCTCAGGGG
>JAOVVA010000016.1:1065503-1077934 GCA_028565275.1 Leiocassis micropogon
TGTTGTAGAATGTAGAAAATAAATCACTAAACAAAAACAAAGAAATTTGCAAGTGACCCCAAACTTTTGAACGGTAAAATAAAAATATTATGATATTTATTATCATAATATTATAATATATAACAATAAATGTAGTATTTAAAAAAAAATGGGTTTTTTTTTTGGCTGACACTGTATAAAAAATGTCAAAGGACAAAAAGCAGGATTTTTTTTCTCCTCATTATATGTGTACACACACTGAAAACCCATCTGAATATCTAATATAACTTAAAAGTGGATTTTGCAAATATATACTCTTTAAGAGAGAGAAATAAGAAAAAGAAAATGGATTATTGTAATTATTGGCTAATAACATATAATAATAATAATATAGAATATAGGATAAAAGAATATATAATAAGAATACTGCATTATAATTCTTGGCTAATAACACATACCAGACCACGTTTTTATCGGAAAATAGCACGCAGCACAGCGGTATCCCCAACATGCCTTATTATTATTACTGTTTAGCTGCACAGTCTGTCAACTGTTATTCTGTAGTTTACTCAGAGCCGTTGCAAACACAACCCTCTAATACCTTTTGGACTTTCAGTACAGTAAGTACATCTTGAGAAAACTTATATAGCATCACATTATGCACAATTCTTGTTTCCTACTGAAAAATGGCATATGGCAGTGTGTATACGAGACCGTGCAGGGAGCCAATCAGACTGTAACATTCTGGGAAAAGTGAATAAAAAATATCAGATACTCGTGGGCTTCTGAGGATCTGTGGCTGAAACATTTCTTGCTAGGCGTGTGTTCTCGCATGTACTGTACCGTATGTGCACTGCTAATCTCAGACACTTAGTATGGATGAGTGAGCATTAAAGAGCAGTGGGAATGCATCTCACACCCCTGCCTGTACGCTCTCCTTTAAGCCGAGCTCTCTGATTCATAAAGTGATATAAATAAAAGAGGGAAGTAAACTTTCAAATGCTGTTCGAATGAATTTCTTTAATGCCCAGGATTTTGCTTTTGAAGAGAGAATGAACTGTTAAAATTCACGGCCCTCTTTCCTAGTGACATTTCAAGCTAATTAGTGGGAGCAGAGGAGCATGACAGGATTTAAATGACAGCACGAGGGAAGTTCTAGACCCGAGAGCTCAGCAGGGCTCGTTTTTGAGAACGTTGAAGTGGGTGTGCTTGTGTTTATTTCACTTGGGTTTATATATGAGCAGTCAATAATCATATCATACTGTAATTGAATAGTGACCTCTTCCATCTGTTCCTGTGGCACATGCTAAGTAATGATTTTCATCATACACATGAGGAGGACGAACAGAAGTGCTGAAAGGCCTGCGACTGTTCTTCATTCAGTATTTACACCAAAACAAAGAAAAACAAGTTGAATAAGTTAAAAATGATCTAAAACAGCCATTTTATGCTATTGAAAAGGTGCAAAAAACTATAAAAATCTATTTATCGTTAAATCTATTAACGTTTAGTCTATATATGACATTGTATGCGATTGTGGGCTTCCAGATCTCTTGCAAAAGTTTAGGGAAGAACCAGATACAGGTTTGATGATGGATACCCACAATACTGTATTTGATTGTATTGGGTATTTTCATTAGTTAACCCTTTACAGCGGTACTTCGGCATACGAACTTAACCTCTTCCTGAGGCAAGTTTTTAAGGGCGAAACTCCGTATTGTGAAACGATGTGAAATGCTGTAAACGTTGTGAAAATTATGTAAATGCAGATAATCCGTTCCAGCCACCCAAATATATTACCAATTTTCAACATTATAATCATATTTTTACATATAAAAATGGTCAAACATAAAGAAAAGATATGGAAATTAAGTAAAATATAAAATAAATAAACATTAAACCCCACTTAACCTTAATTTACGATTCCTCTCGGCACTGGCTGCTTTAAAAACCAAACTGAAAGCGGCTCCGTTTTCTTCTTGCTACCGTCCTTGATAACATCTTTGGCAGCATGGTGCTGTGTCTTCACTAAATCTTGCACAAAATGCAAAAACATCTACAGAAAATATGTGAACATTTGTGATTATTTTTTTCTCATTATTTTTTATTGATGTTATATTTACTGTATGTGGTATATATATCCCTTTAACTGGGCAAAGAACCACACTGGTTAACTTCAAGACTTTTTCCAGGAATTTGGTTTAAAAAAAAGATTTTCATTGTAGATTTGATTTTATAGTGCAAAAAAGGTCAGTTGGTTCCTTGACCGATAATATGTTCTAGGATAATATTTCTTTTAAAGTGTATATATGAAACTACATATAAAAATCCTCAGATAAAGTTAAAGACACATTTATTTAAAAATAAAATAAAAATGTGCGAAATACAAAAATACAAAAATATACAAATCCCACGGGATGTCGTTCTTTGCTCACTTTTTTGCAGTTTAAGAAATGAAAAAACTTCAGGCCATAATTCTCTTTTGATTTTAGTTTAAACTGGATGAAATGCCAGCTTGATCAAGTAGGAGAACAACAAAGGAATCCTAATAAGAGACATGCAATTTTTTTGTAAGATTATTATCATTATAGCCGTCATTCTTAAATTGACTTGCCCTGCTTCTGACCACATCATACTCATCAATTAGTAAGCCTTGAAAATGTGACTTTTTACAAGAGAACATTTCCTGAAAAGATGACTCTTAGTAAATAACAAACAACTCATAACAAAAGAGCAAATCTTACATAACTGTCTCTTTTGTAAAAATTTCCAAAGTGTTTTGTAAAGCCAAATTACCAAGTGTTTTTAAAATGTCTGTGACTGACTCCACTCCTGTAACAACAGTGGAAAATATTATCGGTTTAAAAACTTTGCATTAGGGTTAAATACACCACATGGCCATCTGGACACCTGACCATCTCACCCATACAGTACGTGGTTCTTCCCACAGTTCTAGCATACCAGTTCGCTTTCCTGGAAATTTGTGAGCGAGGTCCATGACCTGGAACACCAGCTCTACCCCAGGTCCCCTCATCCTACATCAGTGCCTAAGCTCACTAATGCTCTTGTAACTGAATCAACACTAATCCCCACAACCACACAACAATGTCTAATAGAAAGTCTTTACAAAAGAGAAGAGTGGAACGTTTTATTGGCAAAGGGGGAAGAAATCCTAGGTCAGATCTTCAACAAGAGTGTGATTAGTCAGGTGTCCACATACTTTTGGTTACACAGTAGATATTAAGTTCTTTTTACGTTAAAAAGGTCTAAACATTTCATGCTCACATTAGAAGAGGAGTCATTATGCAAAAAACTAATGAAAGTACCTTTGTATTTGTAGTACATCACAAACAATAGGTGTCTTGAGTACCATTAAAAGATCTGAAAGAGTTTTAAAAAATCTGATTAACTACAAGCTACAAAGACTCTATCAAACAGGCTGGTCACACATCTCATTGCATTTTTCTTCAGTAAATATTTTAACCTGGTCATGGTTGTGTCTATATTGGGAAACCTGGGCACTTACTGTAATTATTCCTTGACTAAATTGAGGTTTTGTAATTGGATGACTGTCGGCACTTTCCGGTCTACCAGACTGACAAGCTCTATGTGTGTTTTGGCAGCTACAGACTAGCTGGATTTTTCTAGGAAAGTTCTCCAGTATGCCAACCAGAAGGTGATAGGGTTAAAGTTCAAAAAGTCTACGATAGGTGAAGGGCAGTCACTGGCACTGACCCACAATCCACAGAATAAATGAATACTGATATGTCAAAATCAATATCAAGAAATCTTTGAGGGTGGATTTGTGCTTAGCCGAATTACAATCTGCTTCCCCACATGGTGCCTCTCCTGCACAACGTCCCTACCTGGTTTCATGCTGGGACATCTTTAAAGCATTCACACATTCAAATACAGGGTGCAGTCAAGGCTCCACCCAGACACAACACAACCACAGATATTTCAGTTGTAGTTAAACTCTCATAACACTGAAAAATAATACAATCAGGAACTGGTTTGAATAAAGACATCATTCCTAGTGGTCGCCACATTGGATCATTTGATCAACAAGAACTGGCACAGGTTTTATGCTGGATAGTATGTTTAACTGTTTGATTTTCTAGCCAGGGTTGGGACTGGTACTGCAAACAATGGTTTGATTATATGGGGCGTAGGGTTTAGGGTCTTGTCCAAGTACCCAACAATGGGATGGGATTCGAACTCCTGACCCTCTGATGAGCAGTCCAGAGCATCAAGGAGCCATCACTGCCCCGACTAAAGATATCATTGCAAAAGTTATTATACTGCCATTGAAAATGCTTGTGAGCTGGTGTGCAACAAAAAATACTGGAAACTGGAATGACCTGCTAAATGATACATATTTTTAACGAATTACCTTTTAACAAAATCAAAAATGCTTACGGTTCTTATAGGACAAAACATTAGACTCGAACATGTTATAAAACAACACAATTTATTTATGTCAACCCTAAAACTATATTTCCCTCCAGACATTTACATTTTTCATTGTCGTAGCCATCTTGGTAGTTTGGCAATTCCTGACACTATCATCAGCCAGTCATTCCAAACCTATTTAAAATGGGGACCGATGCACAGGCTTCAGATTTCTGCATGAGAAATATTAAATGCAGAGCAGCCTTAAGAGAAACCGCCTGACTTTGGAGATGACACAATCGGCTTACGCAAGTTCTCCGATTTCAAAAAGGCCCCTGTCTGTACGGCTGCCATCTGGCTGTTCAGAGAAACCCTTGATGTATTGAGTCATGACATTTTGCAATGATTAACAGAAGCCTCTTCAACGGCACAGTTTCAGAATGTTTTAAACATGCAGTGATCCATCCACTTTAGATTTTTAAGCATAATCTTTAGTCTGTTTCCAACTTTCAGAATTGAAACTTTTAGTGCTAAATCTGATCTATTTAAAAATGACCATTGACCTGTTACTTCCACTGAGACTCCTGGGTCGTATACTGTACAGTACATTCCTTTTAGTTCGACTGAAGTAACAAAAGTAATGTATAATGTACACTCACCGACCACTTTATTAGGTACATTGTTCCAACTGCAACACAAACCAGCCAATCACATTGCATCAACTCGATGTATTTCCAAAACAGCTGATCTACTGGTCTTTTCATGCACCACCTCTAGGGTTTACAGAGAATGGTTCGAAAAGAAAAATAACCAGTGAGTGGCCCGGAGCCTATCCCAGGAGACTTAGGGCAGGAGGAGGTACACACTGGATGGGGTGCCAATCCATCGCATAGCACCCCCTTACACATGCTCATCCACACACTCCATGTTTTTGGACTGTGGAAGGAAATTCGGAGCACCAGGAGAAAACTCAATAAAGCACGGTTAGGACATGCAAACTCCAAGCACACAGGCCCAAGGTGGGAATCGAACTCGAGACCCTGGAGCAAAATAACTGTGCTACAACCACTACGCCACCATTCTGTCTAGCTGAAAGGGGTCCAACCCAGTACTAGAGTGTGTACTCACTCAGGTTTCCTTAATTGAACTTGTCCATGAACTGCAATACCTAACAGATCTACATTTTAAAATAGCTTTGCTCGTTAACTTGTGTAGAATAAATAGAAAACCTTTTTATTTTATTCCGGTACAATATTTGTTTATGTTTGCTAGCTGTTCGTTTTGAGTATAGCTAATATATGCAGATCCTGTTGTGACAAGACTAGCCAATGCTAGCAAAAAGTTCACCTAAAATCTATTCTAGTTTAATACCTTATACTGGGTTACACAATTATTTTCTTACAATAATGCATTTAATGCATAATGCAAATAATGAGGGCCCCTGGACCTTATTGGGGTTTGCACCTTTGATCGTTCATTTCTGGTTTTACTCATTGAGTAAGATCATACTTAATAAGTAATATAGATGCAAACCCCTTGAACTGTTTGCTAGCATTGGCCTGTCTTGTCACAACAGGGGCTTACAGAGTCAGCATATGCTGCTAGCTACACTCATAATTCAGTAACCACGATGGGTAGTTTTGAGGTTCCTCAGGGTTCCATCCCAGGGCTCACACATTTTTCCATTAACATGCTCACACTGAGTACATAAACATTCAAATTTCATTTCCGCACCAGTGGCTTGCGGCTTTATCTTCCCAAACAGATGGCAAGACATCCTTAAAGATGCTCGATGAGTGGAAAGTGGTAAATAACCAAACACCTGAGGTAGTTTTTGACCAAAAGCTATTTGAATGGCAAATCAATGCAATTTTTAAATACATTTTTTCACTTAGGAGCTATACACAAAATTATAAAAAAAATCCTTACTTTCATAACCTGCTTCATCCAGTTTGGATTACAGATTTACTTTGTATTATGAGATCAGTGCATAACTGTAACTGATTCAAAATTCTGAAGATGGGTGCAAAGAAAAGAGATTCTAATTAATATGATTTTTACTTAAATTCATTGCTTTCTATTTTGTTTTAAAATTGAGTATATGAATGTCATATACTGTAAGACATTTAAAAGTCAACAGTTTGGACACACCATCTAATTCCATGGTCTTTTTTATTTTTTCCATCCAAAATATTCAATAATCTCCTTTGAGCAGTTGATATTGAGATGTGTCTGCTACTTATGCTCTGTACAGCCTTCATGTCTTGTTTCTGTTCTTGAGTGTAAATGGTGGTTTGCACCTTGTTGTGAAGCGTCAGTATTTACTTCATACTGCTCTTAGACAATGAGACTTCTACTGTACCTCCTCAAGAGTGTTCTTGACTTGGCTAGATGTTATGAAAGGGTGCAACAGAATCCTGTGGTCATCCACATTACATTTACGTACTTTTACATTTAGTCATTTGGCAGACACCCTTATCCAGAGCGACTTACATTTTTATCTCACAATACATCTGAGCAGTTGAGGGTTAAGGGCCTTGCTCAGGGGCCCAAACGGGGACAATTATTTTTTTTAACCTAGGACCTTCCGAACCATAGTCCAACCACTGAGCTACCCCAGACCCACATTTATGGTATTCTGCGCCTTTTGCTGTTACTGTACTTGCTAGTGAATTTCTTTTTTTTTTTTAATGTTCCAAAATGTTGTATTGACCACTTCCAATATTTTTTGCTATCTCTCTTATTTATTTATTTATTTATTTATTTTCAGCCTAATGATGGTCACCTGTATACGACATATCTTTGGATCTCATGTTGAGAGCTTGATTGTGAACAGCTACCAAATGCAAATGTAACACTCAGAAACACCTCATCACCTTTTATCTGGAAGGAGAAACATCAAGAAACAAGAGAAAAGGTCACATTTGGCCATGCCACTTCTTATCAGGCATTTGTTCCATTGTTTATGACCACATCTTGAGTGTTTCACTAGAAATTAAATGTGGTAGTGTCCAAAGACCAAATGACCAAAAAAAAAAACATCTTTTTTCCAAAATGTATGGTCCTGATTGTACCTGGCCCATTCTTACTTGTACTTACTCACAACAGGCTTAGTGTCAAATGCAATTTCATATTTCTTTGTGTATTTATGTTCCTCAAAATATGACAAAAATCAGGTTAAAATAACATGGTTTCACAAACTGTCAGATGTGACACTAGACCTAAAAGGGTTGCTTAATGGATTGGTTATTGCACACGAACTAATGCACCTGATAAAGAGGGCTAAAGCTTGAGTCCAAGTAGAGCTCATGCCCTGATACTGAAGCCTGAAATGTGTATAATATAATATCTCGCATTACACATATTTAAATCTAAATATGGCTAGCTCCCTCATTGATTTTGCTCAGACAGCGAAAAGTCTCTAAAGGCTAAGGAGACAAACAAAAATACTAAAAAACTAAATTAAACTGATTTTTTTAACAGCTGACATAGTGCTGCATCCTCTTTAACCACTGCAAGCTCATGATCGTATGGTTTCATACCTTTTCTTAGCTTATCTGGTATTGCACTTGGGATTTCAGCTATAAATAAAAAAAAAAAAAAACAGATTTACACTTCTATATACTTTGAGATGTAAAAACAGGGAACAAGAAAGTAGACCAAAGCAGTCACACAACAGCAGGCACACCTGCTCCAGAACTGACTTCGAGAGAGAAGAGTTGCTGGGTTTCTACAAAATTGTCTACAATATGTAGATATTACAGATATAAACCTGGAAACTCTGCTAACATTAACATTAGTTTATATCAGGTGTACTGAATTGAAAAGGGCAATAAAAGTTCTTTGAGCCGAGGTCTGAATGTAATGTTTGTGTTAGGATTTAGATCTATATATATATATATATATGTGCAGTCATTGTAATCTATAAAAATAAGAAATTTACAATTTCCATAGCATTTCAATGAAATATTGTAAATTTTAAGTGACTACGTTAAACATGTGGACAGTCCACATCAATCAACAATCTTTAATCAATCTTTAGTGAGTCTTCATTTGCACAATGCTGGGCTGTAAATGAATGTGGAAGGAATCTGGTCGCTGTGTCACACCAGGCTCTCAGTTCAGGTATTTTACACGCCCTCACCTATAAAACGACCAGTGTTTTATCTCATAATGGCGCTTCACATTACTGCTTTGTATTAGCTCCATGGCTTTGGATCAGATGAGTTAAACTGGTTTTAAACTTCCCGCAGGAAGAATGAGCATACGGTATATTGATCTGTCCATTCATTTTTGAAGGTTCAGTTTTCATAGTCCACTTTCTACCTTTTCTTGGAGTAAGCCGTGCTGTGTCTTGCTTTTATTTCTGTCTTTTCCGCATACTTTGTCTACACAGGGTGAACTACTGTATCACATTGATGGTCTGTTTTATGATATGCCCACCTTTATGTGAAAAAGCACTAGATTACTAGCATTTTAATTATTCTCATTTATCAGAAATTAGAAAACCATCAGGGTTTATTTGGTTTATATAAATCAGAGATGCAGTTTTGATCCAGCATCCCAGTTTAAAACACATAAACTGCATTTCTGCCATGTCAGCAGTAGGACTGCTTTTAGCTGCTGCATATAGCTGTATAGCTGTGCTGCATATACTGTATCCTGATAGCACATCCAATGAATTTCCTAAACCAGAGGTAATCTGATAAAAAAAAACATTTTTAGGTCCACAGGGTCTCGGGTGCTTTCAATGCTCCAGTTTATCCTAAAAGTGTTCCATGCTGTTGAGTTGAGTCATGTCTCTGTGCAGGACACTTAAGTTCTTCCACTCGAACCTTAACACACACCGTGTCTTTATGGAGCCTTGTGGATCTCGCAGTAAAGGGAAGAAGGGTGTGATCGTCAAGGGTGCACATACTTTTGGTCATATAAACATTTTATATATTTCAAAGATTTTAAATCCTTCTACTGGTTAATAAACATATTGTTTCTCTGTACATCAGGAGATTTAATAATAAGTGATAAAAAACTAATGCTTGTATTTTTGTAAGAAGGTTGTAACACTGAGTCTGAAGTATTATTCAATATTTATTGAATGGAGACGCGTGCAGCACATTGCACATTATGAAATATCATCTGTTAAACCTTGAATGTCCATCTCAGACCTCCTCTTCCCTACATGAGTATTGGTAAACAGCGGGTCTGTCTCGGTACTTATCCATGATTACTGTTTAGATCCATATTGCGCTTCTCGAACATGTAATATTTTTGTTTAAACTTTTTAAAAGAAATGAATGAAGATTAATATATCTCTTCTGGTTTTGGTTTTCTTAACATGTATTTACAAGCTTTCCTTTGCTTTTCTCTTGGAGGTTCTTATTCAGTTGGTCTTGTGCAGAGTTTTAAAGGCACACGAATTCTGATTTGTTTTATACTAATGTTTCATAGCTGAAGATATCAAGTGCATTGTGTGATGTTTTAACTTTAAATGGTCAAAAAATAGACTTTTTTTGTTAAGGAACATCATACATAGCGTTGTTGCTCAAAATGTGTCATATGTATTCTTTATATGAGACACAGATGAGCTCGAGAAGCTGAATGTCGATATTTGTAATTTTCCTCTACTTCAAAGGTTGCACATTGAGACAATTCTGTCAGTGTGTGTGTGTGTTTGTGTGTGTGTGTGTCTGTGTGTGTGTGTGTGTGTCTGTGCCTGTGTGTGTGTTTGTGTGTGTGCCTTTCAAAGAGGTCACCCTGTCACTTTATATCACCATTTATCACCTTACACACGCACACACACACACACACACACACACACAGCCACTAAGCTTTACCCAAACACCTTTCAGATATGTCGAATGTCAATTATATTTGACCTAAAGCTCAAAAATTCTCTGAGGTCAACAGTTTATTCATGGATCTTTCAGTTCTTTAAGGGATCGTGATAAAACGCGCTCTCTCTTGGCAGTCTTGTTTTTTTTTTTTTTGTTCACTCTGCCATTATCCGAGCAGCCGCAAATGCCAGCGCGCCTCAGTGCTGTGAATCACACACACTTTGGCACAGAACCAACACTAAGATCACTCGTGAGTGTGCCAAATCGTTCATGCTTTTTTATTGTTGCACTTTGTCGTCCTGTCCGGCGCTCCACAAGAGAAGCAGAACACACTGATTACGCAGGAGAAACACCAACGCAGCATCCGCAATCGTTTCTCTGTCTCGTTCTTTATCTCGGTGTCTCCTTTCCTCTCCGTGTTTTGATTGACGCTTGGCTGACTATCTGTTACGAGTCATTCTGTGATGTTATTCCCTGCCGGAGATGCCGACACACATCAGTGCTCGTCCCTGGAGAATATATATGTGCATATGTGTGTGTGTGTGTGTGTGTGTGTGTGTCTAAAACAGGATGTTCATTCCTTTTATCAGAAATTGTTTACAGATCCAGGGATTATATTAAATTCTACCTACTTACTATGTGTGTGTGTGTGTGTGTGTGTGTGTGTGTAGGCAGCATTGTGTGAAGATCTCTGTTTTTATTATCTGACCTGCTCTCATCTTGCAGGAGAGGAGACACATCTTAGCAGGTCAAAATATTTTAAAAATAGTCAAATTGATTTATTTTTTTATTTCATGATTAAAATAAATATAATATTGGATTTTAAAATGTTTCTCTATACATTTGTAGTCAATTCAGGCTTCTTCTGTTAGATCATTTTGCGCATTTTAAACATTTAATGTTATAATAAAGCAAAATGATCTGCCAATAGAGTTTGTAAGGTTTGAAAATAAATACGTTTAGTGTTCTTTCAGTGTGTTTGGGGAACGACAACCTTTAACGTTTCCAGTTGCTATGAATGTTTTCATTGCAAAAGGCTTTAAAACATTAATGATGTATGATGCTTGGATTAGGGCTAATATTAACACAGGCAGACAGAAAGGCGCACATGAGGCCCTGCTGCGGAGGATGATCCATGTGGTGTGTTTAAAGATACAGGGGACAACTGAGGATGGTTCCATGAAGAACCCATGGAGATTGTACAGTATTTGCTACAAACAGTTTTATTATGAAAGATTATGATCGCAGTTGATTAAATAGTTTTAGGAATGAAATTGCTGCAGTTTTGTATCCAAGTCCGCATCAGTGAACAGTTGGTAACATCCGCAAAGTGGACATTATATATTGACTAAAACCATTTTCTGTTATACAATTGCACTTTTGACTTTATAGAACACAGTTGTAGAAGAGGTTGATTATGTCCATAATGAGGATGGGTTCCCTCTTAAGTCTGGTTGCTTTCAAAGTTCCTTCCTCATGTTGTCTCAGGGAACTTTTCCCTCGCCACCATCACCTCCAGCTTGCTCATTACGGACAAACTGAAAAAAACACTATTCCATCTATTGATTTTATTTTGTATTTTAACTTTATCTGGAATGTTTATTTCCATAATGCTGCTTTGTGACAATTTCCACTATTAAAATTCTATACAAATAAAATGCAGGGAGAAAAACCTGGAGTGGAGTTTAGGGTCTGGAAGTGCTGGGTTGATCTGGCTGGCTCGTGACACAAATACGTTGCTTCACAAAGAAATATGTCATGTTCTGAGAAATATATTCGGCATGTCTATACATATTTATAGAATAGAATAGAGATGCAGTAGTAGAATAGCTGAGAAGAAACATTTTTTTTAAAAATCTTTCCCCAAGGCGTCTTGTTTAATGTGTAACATTCTAATGTTCATACTGAAATCTGTCCTGTGCCATGTATATTCCTGACCTTATTTAAATGCGTAGATACAGTATATACATACAAACATGCAAAAGATATACTTGCATTTTCATAAACAACACTGCACCGAGGATAACTAAAAAAGCAATAGTAATTCCTCTGATTTCCTACTGCGCTTTCTTACTCTCGTATGTCGACAATGAAACCTGCAATCCTGCTAACATTTACAGTATAATTTTTATACCCTGGATGGCCAAATGTGTGTGGCCACCTGACCCTCACATATCAGATTTAGTTTGTCATTGCTGTAAGGATTTGTCTTCATTCAGCTACAGG
>JAOVVA010000016.1:1078034-1105587 GCA_028565275.1 Leiocassis micropogon
GTGTGTGGCCACCTGACCCTCACATATCAGATTTAGTTTGTCATTGCTGTAAGGATTTGTCTTCATTCAGCTACAGGATCATTAGTGATCTCAGGAGCTCATGTCAGGATGGTGATGAAGCTCCAGTTCCAGTTTATCCCAAAGCTGATGGATCAGTGGGGTTGAGTTCAGTCAGGGCTCTGTGCAGAACACTCGAGTCCTTCCACTCCAGCACACATACACTATTATGCACCATGTCTTCATGGAGCTGGATTTTTTTTTGGATCACACAGGGACGTCGACATGCTGGATAAGGGTTTGAATCATAGTTCCAGTGAAGGGAAGTTTCAATGCTACAGCATACAAATATGTTCTGTGTAAATATCGGCTTCAGTTTGGGGAAGAATCACATACTGTATAAGGTTGTGATGGTCAAGCGTCCAAATACTTTGTGGCCATATACTGTACTGTATTGGTTTTGAAAAAAAAAAAAAAATATGGGGAGGATTTTGGTATTTGGAAAAAAAAACAGGAAAATTATGGGGGGAAATCTTTGCATGTTCTCTCTGTGCTTACTGGGTTTTCTTCACTCCAGTTTCTCACAGTCCCACAGATTTCCCACAGTCCATGTGGTGTAGGGTAATTAGCGATTTTTAAATGTTTGGGTGTGTGAACACATGTTGGGTCAGCACCCCATCCATGATGTACCCTTTCCTATGCCGAAAGTTCCCTGGGAACAGCTCTGCAACCTTACACATGAGTGGTATGGATAATGGATGGATGGATGGATGGATGGATGGATGGATGAATGGATGGACATTACATCTGGGAAAGTTTATGGCTTTCATGAACATTAACCATTACAATAAACTACTCAATGTGAAATTGCTTATATAAAAAATACTATAATTCAGATACAGTGTACATGGTGTGTCAGGTTTTTGGACAGTGTACATTCTAATAGTGTCTAAGCAAACCATATGAGAAGATAAAAGCAACAGATTGTCAGCATCAAATCCTCCGATAGCTGCAGGCCGAAGTGAAAAGTCCCTCCCACGGTGTTTGATTGACAGATAGACCTTATTGGCAATGCAAATGCAGATGCAAACAGCATTGCAAATATATTGTATTTCCGCTGAGTGACAATGAGAGCCTGCAGTCAGAATGATTATTATACGGCAGAAGCAACCTTGTTAAATACCAAAAGCAGAATAGCCAACGGAGTTCATTTGCATTTTAATTTTGGCAGTCATTGTGTGTTTGTTTATGAAAATGCAACTTTATGTATATGTTTTGCATATGAACTTGATTTACATCTTAAACTATGCATGCACGCATTGAAAATTGATGTCTCTACCAATCCATATCCATCATATCCATCAAAAAACGCAGTCTTGTTTTTCTGTTTTTTTTTTTCAATTCATTGCTTTAATTATTTTGTTTTTTAATAAACCTTTCATGACTATGAATATGATGATTAAGTGAACTATGGACTGTAGTGTAGGTCTAAATATTGAAACTCCATCTCTTTTTACCCATGGATAGCAAGTGCATGACAACCTACAGTATATACAGTATATACAGTATATATATATATATATATATATATATATATATATGGCAGAAGCCAGACTTATATAAAAATTATATAGACATTCTTCTTTGTATTTACACAACGCAGAGGTCAAATTGTCAAAAAAAGAAGAGCTGTAAAACTCTACATACATTCAATTCAATTCAATTTTATTTGTATAGCGCTTTAACAATGGTCATTGTTGCAAAGCAATTTTACAAAATCAAAAGAAAATAATGGGAATGTGTATGAAATGTGAGACAATGTGTTTAAATCAATTGATCAGATTGTCCCAGCTGAGCGAGCCGAGGGCAACAGTCCCCTGAGATGGCAATAGTAAGAAACCTTAAGAGGTACCAGACTCAGCAGAAAACCCATCCTCATTTGGATGATAATGGATAGCAGCCATCGTTTTGCAGTCATACTGTGTGTTAGGCAGCTGGAAGTTCAATATAACATTTGATGTCTTAAAGTTAATATGGAGTCCAGACATGCAGTACATTAAACACAACAGTATTGTAGACTTTACAGTTTCACCTCATTTATCAACCTGTTTACAGTTCTAGTCTAGTCTGCAGGTCTACTCATCCATCTATTCCCTCTTTCTCAAGTTAAGTTCTTAAACTGAGGACAGTCTTGGCCGAGCACCCTCTACAATGATTTGATTCTGTTTTGCAAATTTACAGCCTCAAATAGCATTTAGGTGACTCCATAACCACTTTATCTGGTGATGGATCTAGAGCAACCTGCAATCCAATCAATATACTGTATACTGTAGTGTCATTTCTTTCTCTCTTACAAGTTATTTCATTGAAAGAAAGAGAGGCTAAGAAAGTAAACTGCAGCAATCAGCATTTCCCTGAATTGTCATTGCTTACTGTATTGCATGAAGTTATTGTGAGTGGGAATATGAACGGAGCGGTTCTAACCAATTTAATCACTTTGGCAACTTGTTTAACCAAAATGAAGTGAAACACATTTTTTCCCTTAAAATAAAAATGGTCTGCTGGGAAAGCTTTAAAGCAAAAACATTTTGCGTCTCCAAAAGGCCTGGTGTTCTGCTGGATCCCTAAGCCCCCCATCACCATTCACCAAGCTAGCCATGGGTGGGTGGGACCTATGCACTCTGTTGTTTTCTAACCTGTCAGATCGTATTAGCACGGCAGCTGGAGCACTGAATAATACATGATCACAGAAAGGAGATCACACTTCCTAGATAGCTGACATGCAAGAAAAAAAAAAGTGAGAAACACACAGAAACCTCCTACGGCAGGGTTCATACGGTCATGACAATCCTGGAGAAATCGTTATCCTGACCTGTAAAAGTAATAGAAAAAAATATATCATAAAGTTTTGAAAAAGTCATGGGAGCTTTTAATTAATATTTTGAATGTTATTAATGATAATCGCTCTAGTTTTTGTGAGTAACGCTCTGTACGTGTGCACGCACATTTTTAACAGTAGTTTGGTGTTAAACCTTCCGTCCACCTTCACCATCTCAGATAACTAACAGGCTCCAGAACAGATGGTTCAGTGCAGGCTGTTCAGTTAGAGCTCTGGATACGGCAGACGTGTTGTTAAAACATCTAGATGGTTGATTTTACATTAAAATTATTAATATTTATCTTAATGCTAAAAGTAGTTCAAATTGCAAATCCACATCAGTTCAGTCACCCACAGTACTTTATGCTCACAACAAAGAAGAAATCATTTTACTACAAAATTTAAGTTGATTTTCAAATCTTTCAAAAAACGACATTTCTACATTCAACTTTCCTACATTTTGTCACGTTGCAACCACAAACGTAAATGTATTTTATCGGGACTTTATATGACAGACCAACATGAAGTGGCACATACTGTAATTGTGAAGTATAAGAACAAAGATTTTACTTTCTTTTTTTTTTTACAATAAATATCTAAAAAGTGTGGTGTGCATTTGTATTAAGCCCTCCTGAGTCAATACGTTGCCAATACTGGATAATACTTTTAGTAGAATAACCTTTTGCTGCAATTACAGCTGCAAGTCTTCATCTTTGCACATGTAAAGAGTGGCATTTTTGTCCATTTTTCTTTGCCACACTTTCCAGATTTAAAAACCATTTAGCATTTTCCTTCCACTCCACAATTACTGCATGTGCCACTTTGTGTTGGTCTGTCACATAAAATCCCCCAAAAATACATTTACGTTTGTAGTTGTAACGAGACAAAATGTGGAAAAGTTCAAGGGGTGTGAATACTTTTGCAAGGCACTGTAAATTGGTAGACCATCAGACCCACAGATGTCAGTTCATAGTGACTTACACTATGTTCACAATAGAAAATCAAATACTCTTATTGTTGCATTTTAAAGTAATTGCTCCTTTAAATTAAGGAATGAATGAATATGTGTTTTAGCTGGTGATAGTGAGAACAGATAATCTCGTCTGGGTAATAAATTGTCCAGCTCACTGTTGTTAGACCAGATGGAATGTTAACCATGCAACCTTTTTAACAGTGTGTGTCTGAGCTAGAAAATCATCCTAAATCTTTGTAATGAATATTTCATCCATGTCCATGTCTTGATGGTTACCAGAGCATAAGAGTGTGATGGTGTCATAGAGTGATATTACAGTATGTAACACATTCATTAATCTTTCCAGAATGGGTGGATCAATTTTTGAAAATGGACTAGATTCCTGTTAAAGTCCCAAAACAGTTATGAAAATTTGTCGATCAAATTTTGATTGATCAAAACGTGTATGAGACGCATCCTAGCAGTCATGAGCTAATCAGCTACACAACTTTGTAAAGAAATGAAACTCTCTCAGTAATACATCATGTAACACCACATGTTCCTGCATACATACATTGCAGTTACTAAAATGGAAACAATCCACTCTAACGTTTAGCACTAGCACATTTCAGTCGCTTAGTGAGTTTCGCTAGCCAGTTTAGTTCAGGAAAGCATGTTTTACTCCAGAAACAAGAACGATTTCCACTTTAGCACTGCTTTTGACAACATTTGGCAAACACCCTTATCCAGAGCGACCTACATTTTATCTCATTATACATCTGAGGATGTGATGGCTAAGGGCCCAACAATGGCAACTTGGTGATTATGGGTTTTGAACCAGCAACCTTCTTGTTCTCTTGTTCCCACATTTGTCCACAGTTTTTTGTAAAACAAGATTAAAATTATGACCTGCCACCTCATGTACAGTAATAAAATATAATTTTAAAATGTATAGCAGAAAACAAACGTCTCTTCAAGGTGTTTAAATTCAATGTGGTTAATTGATTTTAAAAAGCCCTAAATAACATTTAAAATAGAATTACACGGCTAACTTGTTCCATAAACTAGCATTAACTTTGTTAAATCCTTCTTTGTTTTTTTGTTTTTTGTTCACTGCTGTCTCTGTCAGATGTACATCCAGACCACCACGCTCACCATCTCTCTAAGCCTCAGCGCCTCTGTGTCCCTGGGGATGCTTTACATGCCGAAGGTCTACATCATCATCTTCCACCCAGAGCAGAACGTGCCAAAGCGCAAGCGCAGCTTCAAGGCCATCGTCACCGCAGCCACCATGTCGGGTAAGCTGGCCCAGAAAGGAGGAGATCGCCCCAACGGAGAGGTCAAGACGGAGCTCTGCGAAAGCATGGAGACCAACAGTGAGTAATACAGAAATCATTACAGCAAAGACACGTGCAGTTATGCGAATGAGGAAGAAAATGCATTAAAAAATATATATATTTCTCTGCTGTTCGTCAGCGCCCTCTACCAAGACGACATATGTCAGCTATACCAATCACGCCATCTGAGACGGGACTGCCTCCATGGAGCTGTGGCGCTTCTCCAAATCAAGACGTGTCATGTGACCCTGACAGGCAACCGAGCATGAGACTTTTCCTGTCATTCTGCATCAAACTTTAACCTGTCAGAGCAAGGGACCACCGCATCGCACCAGTCGGGGGTACTACTCTACGATCTAGTGCTACCACTACGTTCTCAAACACACACACACACACACACACACACACGCACACACAGAACAAATGCAATTAAAGGGTACAAACTGAGATGCAGTCTTGCATTTGTGGCAAAAAATAAAAGAAAATTAAAGAAAATAAAATATAAAAAAGCATCCCAGTAAAATGAAAAGAAAAAAAAATGCAAAAAATGAGATGTGAAGCTGGTATTTCCATTAAACTTTTGAAATGTGCACATAAAAAGATAAGATATATGAAATCTATCAGAGGTGACAATGTTTGTTGTAATTCCTATCGTATGTATTTTTGTGG
Source organism: Leiocassis micropogon (assembly GCA_028565275.1). Lineage (NCBI taxonomy): Eukaryota > Metazoa > Chordata > Actinopteri > Siluriformes > Bagridae > Leiocassis > Leiocassis micropogon. The sequence goes on from JAOVVA010000016.1 coordinate 1,083,868, forward strand.
ATGTGCAATTATTATTATAATTTTTTTTCAAAATTCTTGTTCTACGTTGTCTGAAACCTGCATACCAAGATGAGCTGTGTCTTGTATCGGCTAAATGGACTATAGTTGACACTGTAAGTGCCATGAATGACGCATGCCAGTTTTTTTTTTTTTATACAAATGATTTATTTATAATAAAGGAATGTTTTGCAAATGTGTAGCGTTGTTCGATGTACATTTACAAGCCTGAGGATGTTTTGATCGAATCAAAATGTGTGCCAGCAACAGTCACACTCTTCCATCATATGCGGAGCGGACAACCGGGAAACCTCTTGTTCCGAAAAAAGGTGGATGTGCCAAAATGTGCAGTTCCTTGAATGACCACTAGGCCAAGACTCCAAAAGTGAGTCAATCCCCATAGAGTCCCATGTTAAAATGTCCAATACACATGTTTACAGCCCACCATAACTACATTTCGGCCACTTTAGGATTTTAGTTAAGCTAAAACTAAGCTAGGTAGCTTGTGGTAACTGATGTAAGTAGGTGTGTTCCAACCAACAGCCAGGCTCCATTTACTCCCACAGCTGACCTTCAATACCACTCTTCAGAAAACGTGTGGGTGATGTCATGAAGGGTTTGTCCAGTTCTTATACAGTCTATGAGTTGCTTCAGCTAGTGTACTTTGCTCAAGGCTGTTCGACTGAGTTGTCTTGCTTTGTATGAATTCAGTGCATGCTTATTTTATGGCCTGTCAGCTCACCGCACAATCTTAATTGTTTGAGATAACCCATTAGCTAACACCAGGCACACTAACTTTGTCTGATGTCGTCATTGTCATGTAATTACGTAGTGACGCCGTCCACCCAAAATACAAGAGAACTCATGTAGTTTCTAAAAGTTAGACATAGTTTGAAAGTTAATATGACTTTAATAAAATGATGTGAGGATAACATTGAACGAATGACCTCAAATCAAGGTTGCAAATCCAACCACAGAACAACAGAATATCATTTACTTTCTCTGCTTAACATCGGGTTTATACAACAACTGACCGCGTTGCATACCTGGTTTATGACAGAGCTAAGAACTTGTCGTGTGCATCTCATGTCTCTTGTACGCGTGTACGTCTCTTGAATGTTGTTTGTTTTATCATGATGATATTACAGTGACGTGCCTCTAAAATGCAGCAAGCTCAGTGCTAGTGATAGCAGCAGCATGAGGCAAAAGATGAGTATTGATTTAGGAACAAAAGTTTATTAAAACAACACAAAGGTTTAAAATCAGTGAATGATGCACAGCAGTATGACATAAAGCTTTGCTAAGTGTCCACACTGCTGTACGGTAACACGGTGTTCAAACAGTGCCCAAACTGCGGAACATTGGGTTTCTCAAAAAAGATTAAGCACTTTTTCAGCAGTTTTTTATTTTATTATTTTCTTCACATTCGGTAGCTTCCTGATTTAATGGGGTGGTAAATTGCAGTTGTCTGGCTTTTTTTTTTTTTTACTTGGAAAAGTGATTTTGTGCTGCTTGTTGTTTGACAAAGCAATATGCTGTACGGTATGTGCATTTACTAGCCTCATTTGTAGGTTCCCTGGTGAGTCAGTGGTAAGCGCTCAGTGCTCTCGTTGCTGAGACCTGTGTTCAGGTCTCGTCCAGGACATTGGAAGAAATGTCCTGGACGAGGAAGAAAAAGCTGTCTACAGTGTAAATATCCATTGCATTTGTTTTGTAGTCGTATTTAAAACATTGTGTTGGGGTCATTTATTAGTCCAAAAAGTCATTTGTTAGTTCTAGAAAGTTCAATTTCATTAAAGTATGCTAACTTTCAAAAACCACCTGATGCTAACAGCGTCCCAACTTCTGTTGCTACAACATGTGACCTCAATGTGTTAAAATCATCATCAATCAGCCTCTGATACACGGGTTCAGCAGAATCCAAGACGAGAGGTAGGATGTAGAATTATTTTGCATTAACTTTGCATTAACAATGTCCTTTATCTTTACAGGACATTAATTACATCCATCAAATATATTTATTACATAATCTTAATCAAATTAAAACAAAACAAATAAACTCTTTCCAGTAACATTGACTTAAAATGTTGAGGAACAGAAGTGCTGCTTAATTGCAAACCATTCAAATTTGTTTAGATCATTTTTGCTGATTAATTTAATAAACCGGTTAAATGTCAATTGTTCATGCATACATTTCAGTCCGTAGTTCACAACGTGGCTCTCACATTAAATGCTAGATTTATCAAAATGTCACGAGGTCCATCTCTTCCTTCGGGGATGGTTTGCATTAACCACATCAAAGGCAGAAAAGCATGCAAAGGCATCAAACATTTCAGAATCAGTAAGAGTAAAAATACAGTGGTGTCCAAAAGTAAGTATTGAGACAAAAGTAAAAGTCAATGTTTTAATGACAATCAAGATAATAAGAATAATTAGTTATATTATGCAATGAAACTGCTCTAAAACAATCAATATCAGAGTCAGAAAGATGTCTCCAGTACGCTGGTGTCACTCGCTCAAGCAATCAATGCCTGCTTGATCGCTTCCTGAAGATCATGTACCAAAAATTGGTTCTTGCTTGCTCCTGTCTTCTTCACCATTGTCCAACAGTTTTTCATTATGTTAAGGTCTGGAGATGATCCAGGCCATGGATCCACTTGTCAATTCGCCAAATGTTCACTCGTTTTTCAGTTAATTAGCACAACTCTTCAGCCAGATAGGCTTGAACTAATTAGCGACATCACCTGTTTTAGTGCACACAGAGAACTATGGCATATGGTGTCTTAATACTTTTGGCCACCAGTCTACATACAGACTTAATTTGTATTTATCATTTAAAACGTGCTCCATGTTTCGCCTTATGCTCAATGACTTTTCTAAATCACTGTATTGTATTTTTTGCAGGTTTTCCTCGCTCACTTAGTTCCTGACTTTCAGGCGGCCTGTAGTGTGCGTTTTCCACCACCCATGCATTTATCACACTTAAATGCCTTAAAAGGTTACTTTCCTGTACAAAAGCGAGGCGTCTCAGAATTGCACAATGTAGGAAATAATTACTTGTTGAAATAAATGTTACTTTGTTGTTTAAGGACCTGATCCCCAAAAGAGGAGGAGGGAGAGAACTAAAACAACCTTGATCCCCAGACCACCATCTGGCAAATGAGTATTCAGTTGTTCCTAGACTTTCAGGCATGTTTGTCTTTAACGTTTTATTGAACATAACTCCCCTCTGTTTACTACTCTACTGTTTAATCGGACTAAATATAATGAAATTTCCTGGGAATGCCAGACTGTTTGAATTAGCAAATAATACCCCAGGCAAGAAAGTCTTTCCTCTGCATAGCTGTCCAGCTTTCTACCATGACTTAACTCATATGCACATATTTACATTTTAATTACTGCAAGCACTTTGAGATATGCTCTCACTTGCCACTCCATTAGTTACAACTGTTCAACTACTCGTTAACAAAACTATCTAATCAGCCAATCACATAACAGCAACACAATGCATTCAAACTGAGTATCAGAATGTTGAAGAAAGGTGATTTAATTGACCTGGCATGCCACCAGGTGGCATGTTCTGATTATTTCTAAAAGTAAGATCTTCAGGCAAAACCATCTCTATAGTTTACAAAGAATGGTGTGAAAAAGAAAAGGCAGTTCTCTGGGTGAAAATGGCTCGCTGGTGCTAGAGGTCAGACGAGGATGGCCAGTCTGGGTCGGGATGATAGAAAGGCAGCAGTAACTCAAATAACATCCTTTTACAACTGAGGTATGCTGAAGAGTATCTCTGAATACACAACACATCAAACCTACAGCAGCAGAAGACCACACCAGGTGCCGCTCCTGTCAGCTAAGAACAGAAAACTGAGGCTACAGGTCACATGGGCTCACCAAAATTGGACAATAAAAGCCTGGAAAAATGTTGCCTGGTCTGATGAGACTCAATTTCTGCTACAACGTTCAGATGGTCGGGTCAGAATTTGGCGTAAACATGAAAGCATGGCTCTATCCTGCCATGTATCAGCGGTTGAGGTTGCTGCTGGTGGTGTAATAATGTGGGGGAGATTCTCTTGGCACACCTTGTACACCCTTAGTACCGATTGAGCAATGGATTAAAAGCCACAACCTACCTGAGTATTGTTGTGGGCCATGTCTATCCTTTAATGACCACAGGCGCCATGTCACAAAGCTATAATCATCTTGAACTGTTTTTTTTATATATAATAATGAGGTCACCATACTCAAATTACCTCCACGGTCACCAGATGTCGGTCCAATAGAGCACCTTTGGGATGTGGTGGAACAGGAGAAAACTCTGCAGCAACTGTGTGATGCTATCATTTCACTATGGGCCAAAATCTCTAAGGAATATTTCCAAGCCCTTGTTGAATCTATGCCATGAAAAATTACGGTAGTTCTGTAGGTAAAACTGGTCACACACAGCACTATTATGATGTACCTAATGACATGCATATAAAATATTTTATAATATAAATAAGAATGGGAATAATATTGGAGCAATTGTGGCTCATTGGATATGACTACAGGTTACTATCAAAAGAGTAGACACTACCAAGCTGCCACTGTTGGACCCTTAAGCAAGACCCTTAACCCTCTTTGCCCCTGGGTGGCACCAAAACAGGGCAAATCATGAATCTTTATTGGCTAACAAGCCGAGATATGAGAAGAAAAGACTTTCACTATGCTGGAATTTCTATGCCACAGATAAAAGTGTCTTCTTTATAAAGGCTCATTTATAAATAGTGACATGGCAAGTGTACAGTACTTAGAGCACTATGCCTATTCTTTGGTGCAAAGTTTATCAAATCTTCTGTTGCTAGTTTTTCCTGCACTTGTGGAACTCTCAGATGATGATCCATTTTACATTGTGAGGCTTAAAAACAGCATTTCACAAAAGACCTAGCTCAGCAGAAGGAAAATACCAACCTCATTTGGCTCAGCATTGGCACCCCATTAGATCACAGGTTCAAAAACTAAAAATGTCTCCCCAAACCTGAGAGGGGTGAAGAGTGGGATTGTATAAACTACCTGATGAGGAAGGAAAATCCATCTTCTGAGACAACAGGTAAGTAAAAGGAGTGGAAGTCAAACGCATCCTAGGCTACCAGGTATTGCCTGCAAGCACGTTTTAACACCTGCAACCACAGTGCAATATGAGACACTGGTATCACTCCTGGTCCACATGAAAAAAAAAAAAATACAGAGTTGCTCTGTCTTCTGATCTGTCTGAACAGGCTGATCTATCTCAGCAGCTGGCTCAATGTAAAGAGGAGTACGTCCTGTACTTTCTAAGAGGTTTGAAAATATTGCATCATCATAACCCAGTGGTGCAAAGACTTTCAAAACATTACAAACAATAAACTGTAGAAACCGAATGGTTTTAAAACTCGAAAAAAAAGTTTGGATGTTTAAAATGTTTTTTAAATGTTAATGTGTTTTCAGTTGGTGATAAAACAATGCCTTTCTTTTCTTTTTGGCATATGTTTAACTAGCCTTTTGTGAGGTCATTAAAATTGAAATTGAAACAAAGGCATTAAACAAAGATAAAGAAAAAAAACAGATTGGACTTCTTTTACATCGTACAGTCTGTATGATTAATTATTATTAATCTCAGTAAAATGTGCATGTAATTAGTTTTTTTTTTTTTTTTTTTAATCAAGTTCCAGCCCACGGTTTGCTAAGTTTTGCTAATTTGCAAACATTAAGCTGCTATAATTGAGCACATTCAGCAGGTTAGACTAGCTCGGATTCCACTTGCTAACATAATTGGCTAGGCAGCAATTTGAGTTTGACAATATACTCGATTTTTGTACCGAAATTCATTTGCTCTTTCTTTGATTTAAAATTGCTGGAGCCCGGTCTCTCATCATCCGAATGGTAGTTAAGACATCATAGAGCTACATGGCGCATTTATATCCCTGAAGTGGCCCATAGGCTATCCAGTGTGAATTTTCCATCCCTCTAAATGTCACAGCAGACAGAGTTCTTTAAAAATTGAATAAGCCCATTACCAGTGACATTTCGTAATATGTGCGCAGTGCATTTTGAGCAGAGAAAGTCCATTTGCACATACTGACACCGACTTAGGCTATTGTGTTCACATATCAAATAAATCATGTCTATTAGGCCCGGCTGGTGAGTAGTGTGTGAGTTTGAATTCTAAAGGTTATGCAGAGTAAAGAGGAATTAGTGATGGTCTGTGGGATCGCCCCCATATTCCACCACTTAAACATGTATCTAGATTATATTTGATTTTATTGTTATTGTGCAAAGTACATGAACAAGCCACTTAAAATGTGTTGTTGTATACCTAATTTTAGTCTTATCTCATTCTAACTCTGAATCGTATTTTGCAGTGTCATTGTGAGATGTGGGTCAGAATCGGAGAAGAATACAAGACAGCTTCAAGACAACCAGCACTGTGCGCCTCCCATGTAAGTGACCTGCCTTAATAACTATCAGTCAGTTGCACTGACTCTAATTGTGATGAATTGCTTTGAGAGGGCCAGGATTTTAGATGCTCTCTTGGTCGCTTACAACCAAAACATGTCATCAGCGCTGCAATTGACGCAGCTGTGTCACATTTGGAGAGCAAGGACAGCTGAGTGAGAATTCTATTAATTTGCAACAGCTCAGCATTCAATATGGTCAATTCATCATAACTGAATGAAAACCATCAAACTGATGCCCACTCTCTGCAATTGTGTCCCAGACAGACAGGCTTGGCAGACAGGATTGGCAAGCACATTTCCAGAATGTGGATTATAAGCATGTAGGGATCCCTCAGGGCTGTCTATTAAATCCTATCTGCTTCACTCTCTTTACTGTACATATTACTATGCTGACTCAGAGAACAACACCAGGAACTCACAGGGACTAAACATCTGTGTGTTCAGAAGAAAACCACTTGTTAGTGAGACTCATCAGAAAAAGGTTTCACTTTGCTAGAGAGCATAAAGATGGAAAAAGGTCATGTGGTCTGATGAGTCCAGATTGAACCTATTCCAGAGCGATGGGTGTGTCAGGCTCAGAAGGGATGTATAAGCCTTTGGAGGCAGTGTTATGATTTGGGGTTGCTTCAGTTGCTCAGGTCTAGAGTCAGCAACGTTACGTGGCAATAAAATAAAGTCAGCTGATGACCTTAATGTACTGAATGACCTGGTTATAACCAGGTTATCCAAACGATGCAGTTTTTTTCCCCCTAATTGGAAACAATCTGAGTCCGGCCATATTCCAGGATTGTGAAAGAGTAGTTCTGGGAGCATGAGGAATCATTATCACACATGAACTGGACACAACACTGTGCATGTATAAAAAAATTAAGAGATCAAAGGAAACATAACGCTATGAATAAAGACAACTAAGACCAACTGTTTAATGGGAAGGCCTCTGTATAAAAAGAGGATGGTTCAGATGGTGTATAAACCAGTTCTGTTTCCCACAGCATCTTACTTTAATGCTGTGCAACACTTTGCAAAAGTCAGTGCTAAGTAACTGATAAGGTATCGATCATGTCTCAGGTGAGTACTTATAGTGTGGAGTTAATCACAAAAATGCCAACGTCGATCAAGAGTTCAGACTTCTGATCTAACCAGTTACCGGCAAACAGAATCTGCATGGTGATTTCAATCACTGACTGAATTACTTAGACGGCGGATGATGTCAGAAGGACACTGATGGGGAGAATTAAAGTAAGCAGATGTTTTTCACTGCACCTAGATGAGTGTACAGATGTTGTTGATTTAGCCAATTTGCTCATTATGTGAGCCTGTGGGTGTTTGTGTTCTGTAAGCTGCTACCAATAAGAACGACATGTGAGAATAAATATTTCAGCTCCTGAATAAATGGAATGAACTGAACGAAGCAGTGGTTGAAAACGGTTGTTTCCACACTATGAAAACCAGCTTTAATATATATTTTGCAACATTAGACTAACATTTCATTGTTATGGTATGATAATATGTAAATGTATTATCTCTATAATCTTTTGTATTGTCCCTACTTTCATTTGGTACCGTACATACATTTCTTAACATTACTTTACCATTACTTAGATTTAACATGAGTAATATTAGATAGCTAGAGAATGATGCCTTACTCAGTCAGTACACTTCCATACTTTTATGAAGGCAAAAACGGTGTCAAAAAACTTTCAGGTATAGACCACACTTGTGTAAAAAAAAAAAAACATCAACAACAACATTTAAACATCCCTGTAAGTACAACCGGTTTAATAATGTGCACATTCAACATTCATGCAATTACAACCAATTGCCCCCATACAGGTGAAGCATGCAGGATGTTAAAACAATTCCTTAGACTAATAATAATAAGAAATGTCAGGGAGAAGCTTGAAAAAGAGTGTCACAATGACCTGAAAGCAGCAGCAGCAACAAGAGTTAGATAAAAAAAAAAATATGCAACACAGTATGAACCCTAAAGTTGGATGAGCATTATAATTTAGTTAAAATTATGTTGTGGTGATGTTCACCACTGCTGTTTTTGAAGGTTAGAATGATGTTGAATGAACGACCAAAACGCAACTTTGCAAATACAAGCAGGAAACACTATTTTTAAATTGTAACCTTTATTTGGAGCATTTAATGTGTTGTAACATCCATTTGCACAACGTCTGACCACATCCGCCCCTTATGTTTCTAACAGGGCTAAGAAATCCGACCGGTGATTGGAACAGACACAACAGCTTCCCACACACAGTGTGTGCATCTCATGTCAGGCATCCCTTATTTGTTATCCCTCTTGTTTCATTTTCTTTCTGAAATATTACCATGAAATGCATCTTAGCTCCAAGGTTACTCTACTGCATCAGTTTAGAAGCATCACTAGTATGTTCTCTATTGGTACATTGGTAAACACACAGCACTCTCATCACAGTGACTGGTGTTTCAGTCCTGCTGAGCCATAAGTTTGGTATTAATATTATTTAGAATTATTTTTTTGAAGTGGATCAAACTTGGTCATATGATTTATTTGCGTAAAAAAAATAGTAACGCAATGTTCAGATTAATCACATGCATTAATGCATTAATATTGACCTAGTTTTAAGTCATGTGTGCTCAGAGGTAGCCAACAAAGAGCTGCGAAAATGGCAAAAGACTGAATTTTCCATCATTTTATATGAGTATGGAAATGGAAAAAAATATATATTGAAAGTATAATTACAGGGGAAGAACAAGATGTTAAAATCAGAACAGACGCTGGTCTAGCAGCAACACTGGCTCCGATGCCAACAACACTGAGCTGTGATCATTTTCATGTTAGAGTTGCATAAAGAAATATGGAAAAGAAATTTGACCCGAACAACATGCAAAAATAGAGGGTCGTGACCCTGTTGTGGAGAAAATATGGACAATCAAACAAACTAGGAAAGTACGCTTTTTTTCCTCACTGGTGTAAATATTTATTTTGTTCATTCATGTAATTTGTGTTTTGCTGTTTGAAGGGCAAAATGTAGTTTTGACCCGATGTTCTCATTAAAGCGTTGTGAGCTTGATTATCTGTTGTGAAGATTAAATAAGAGGAATCATTCCAGTCCTCCCGTGGCATCACTGAAACATGCTGTTTGTGGTTGTAATTGGAATGGATTTTGTTTAAAACTTGATTCGTCCAACTCTTCCACCAGTTGCTTTCTGTACTGAAACTTTCTTATTTTTTACTCCTGTGAGTTCATCTTCTTTCCACTGTCTTTTTTTATGCAATTATACTTGTATGTACAGATGCTGGTGCCTGCAGTTGTTTGAGAATTACAGTAGGTGGTACAGTAGTAAATTTTGGAGCTGCGTCTCCTGCCTGCTCGTGTACGAGGCTTACAGACACACAGTCGATGACATGCTTGAACAGATCACTCATCAGCCATGAAACTGATATGGACAGCTTACTTAGTCCTCCCAAAAAGGACAAAAGAAAAAAGCTAAATCACTTGGCGGTGTTGAAAGAAAGCAGGTACATAAAGGGACTTAAACCAATATCCATCACCTTGAGGTGTGCTTTTATAAAGCTCTTTATTACCAGCTAATTGCTTTGTTCTTTATTTCGTTAATATCCCCACAAGTACACGGGGTGATCCCTCAGGTCTGTATTAAGGAACTGGATCGCTCACAGTTAGTTCAAGGAGGCTGATGGTCAACATGGCCTGTATGACTGAAACCAAAGGATTTGCAATAACTCGGTGGTTAAGGTGTTGGACTGAAGATGAGTAGGTCCCCAAGCCCCGACGCCGCCGGGTTGCCTGAGCAAGGTGCTTCACCCCCAAGTGCTCAGATACAGCCGGGCATCGAGCTGGCAACTGGACATTGTAAATAATGTTACCCGCTATGCTTTTTTTTTTTTCTTACAGAAAAAAACATTTGTTACTCCCTATCACGGTGTCAGCTGTAACATTTTGTTTAATTGTTTGTTTGTAGATGTCAAGCATGGTGTTATTTTGGGATGGATGAGTAAAGTTGTCTCAATTGTTATGTTTTAAGAAGACATTTACAACAGTGAAAGTGGCACAGGTTTTTCATTTTTCATGAAGACTGAAAACTACAGTAAACAAAAAAAGAGTTTTATAATATATAGATATACAATATAAAACTATATATATAGTTTTAATATAGCTAAATTATAGACACACATCATCCAGGAGGCAATGCTACAAACTGTATAGAGACAAATCACCTGTGTCTATAGACAAACTCGTCTATTGTTCTTGAGAGCTGGAATGTATTTCTGATAAACTTTATTTTTTTTATTAATTTTTAATGGACTAACAAAAGAACTAAAAAAAAGACCTCTGTATGTTTTTGGGTCTGTTTTGTCTTTTGCTGTTTAAATCCTGCAGGACTCTTCCGCGGGGTTTTGATGCTGACACAATTGCAAAACTCCTGGAGACTCGCGTTTCAAAGGGCAAATCATTACCGGAGCAAATATCCTAACTTCATCCATGCTGCTCGAGAGGCTGCTCAGGTCTACTCTTTTACCGGTGAACGGTCCGGGGAATGCAATTTTGGATTGAATAGATAGTTTTAAAATGGCCAGTGTCCAGTGATTTGTGTGTGTGTGTGGTCTGCATTTGATGTTTATTCGGTATTTTTACATGGTGGAATAGTGATTAGGTATCCTTTCTCATGTCTCCTCAATTTGCTGGGTGAAAGAGAACACACACACACACACACACACATACACACACACATGCACCTATTTGCTCTCTCTCTCTCTCTCTTTCTCACCCAAAAAAGTAAAAAATAAATAAAAATCAATGTGCATGATTCAGTAAATGGTGCAGTTCCCCAAGGTATATCATAGATTTCCTTTAATGTTTATGCCTTTTGCCTTTTTATTTTGTTGCTATACTTCTTTGATTTCTATCCAAACAGCTACGGTTTAGTAAATGTTTGTAACCTTAATCTTTCTCATGCATCGACTTAAAGTAATGAATATAATAATCACCTCGGGGAGACACGATGGAAAGAGACGCTTTACCTAAAGATCAGCCGAGGTGGATGCTGAAAACTTTTATGTTGCTCCAGAGAAAAAGGCGCTACTTTATCAGGCGAGAACTTTCATCATCACTGATGTCCTTTTCAAAACTTTTTATCATGCACTATAATGTATCTATAAGATCTTCCGTAAATTAAAGATTATTTTATATTGATGTAGATCGTATTAATTTATGATGTAGCGACAGACAAACACTCTAACGTTTACAGTGTGGTTCTTGTCTGCAGTTTAAGGAAATGTCTAGGAAATGTTATTAAGTTCAGCCTTTATACATCACATATACAGTCTATTACTGTACAATGAAATTCTTTATTCTTCACATACCCCAGCTTTGTTAGTAGGCTGGGGTCAGAGTGCGGGTCAGCCATCATGGAGCCCCTGGAGTAGACAGGGTTAAGGGTTTTGCTCAAGGGCCCAAGAGCGGTAACCTGGTCGTGATGGGGCTCGAACCACTGACCTTCCAATCAGTAACTTGGAACCTCAACGCACTGAGCCATCACTGCCCCTAAATCAGTCAGAATTTTTGCTTCATGATGGTTTGGATCTACACATGCTGCTCCTGAGCTTCCAGTGATCCATACCCCCGTCTGCCCTCTGTACCTGCTGACTCGTCCCTGTGCTGAACTGGACTCCATGTTAACTTAAACAACTTCTGTCATTCTGAACTTCCAGCAGCCTAACACACATGATGTCGTTATATAATGTGTGTTATCCGTTATTACCCAGATGAGGATGGGTTCCCTGTTGAGTCTGGTTCCTCTCAAGGTTTCTTCCTATTGCCATCTCAGGGCGTTTTTCCTTGCCACTGTCGCTGACGCCCTTGGCTTGCTCATCAGGGACAATCTCTTTATTATCTAAACACATTTTTTCTCGCCTTGTACACACTTCCATAAATTTTCTTTTCATTTCGTGAAGCTGCTTTGAGACAATGACCACTGTTAAAAGCGCTATATAAATAAAATTTAATTTATTGAATTGAATAGAATTTGAACCGGGCCTAGAATAGACTTCATATCAGGTGAGTAAAGAGGAGAGGTGTGTGCATCCAGTTGCTAAATGAAATGCAAGCGGTCTAGGAACAAAAGTGATTCTTTTGTGACTCATAGTTGTGAACATGAAAGAATTTGTCAATGAAATACATTCAGGGTCAGGGTTTAAAGCTAGGCCTTCTTTGAAGCTACGTATACAGACATAAGGGTAAGACATGACACTCAGAGACACGGGACATCTAGACCAAATCAACAAGTGCCTGTAAATAATGCATTCGTCTACATCCCACTGCTAGACACCTTGCACTTCATGATTAAAAAGCAATATATTTCCTAGCATGTGTTGTCTTGCAACCAGAGTAATGTTTCTAAAAATATTCGGGATGGGACTTACTTTATATAACATGGTTTGTTTTGAAATAAAATATTCTTCATATTTTTGTCTACAAAGAGGAATTTAAAGCCAGCAAGGCTTTAAGCAGAAAGCAAGAAGTTCCCAAGATTGGTTGTATTTATTTCATATTTTTAAAAATATTAATATTTACCTAAAACTGAATAAATCTTTTAAAGACATTAAATCAGTTTCCGTAATTTATTCTCAGGATGAAAAACGATATGGCACTGGCAAAATATTAAAAGGATTTATTGCAGAAAGCCGAGGGGTCTGAAGTGCTTTTTATTCTGATTATCTATGCAACACTTGTACAATTTTGTGGCAAAAAAATTAGGGTTGCACAGAATTATTAGATTCATAGACCACTACAGTGTAATTTATTTAGTTTTCGCAGAATCAGTTTGACTGACAAAGTTTTACCTGGCACAGAACAGGTTACTCTAATTCATCTAACAGTTTTGTGTCTTACATAATGCATTATATTTTGTAAGATTTTTAACAGTACAAGATTTAAAAGAAGACTTGCTCTGTAGATTTTTTGATTATAGTTATTTGTATATTTAAAAAAAAGGCTCTCAAATCCCAAATATCAGGTTATTGCAATTCAGACTCAGTTTCAGATTCAGTGTAATTTCAAATATACCTTGAATAAATCAAAAGTTTGGATATCTAGAAAGTGTTCCTTATATGGGAGAAATTTAATATTTTTCATTTTACTTTAGACCCAAGATCTCTTCGAAACTAACAATAGAAGGTGGAACAGAACCTGACCTTACGCCACTCACCTTCTTTCCTCAGGGTTACTAAAGTCAGAACAATCTCTGCACTAACAGAGGAAATCATCTCAGCGTGTAACAACATCAGTTTGAGCATTTGCTGTAATTTATACTTTAAATTTATTTTTTCCTATAGAACTTTTTATACATTTTATTCAAGAACATCAAGGACTGTTCAAAGTTGAAGTTATTACATATTACCCTCAATGTATCCATAAAATATTTCACTTCAGGCCATGCCATTTGAAGCAAAACACAAAGTTTTAAAAGTATCATTTAAACTTTCAAAAATCTCTTAATATATTTGGCCCAACAGGTCCAGATAGTAGTTCCTTTTTACTTTTACTCTGGGAATCACTGAAGATATTTGGAGTGAGGGCCAGTTAAAGCAGCAGACTTGAATGCAATGAACCGCTGTGAAGTTATAGCTGAAGGCATCGAGATTGAGGTCTAGAGTGACTTTACATCTTGGTGAAATGCTGTGGGGTTGAATTTTATACAGGTCTCACAAGACATAGACTATAGCTCTGGTCAAAAGTTTGGAGCCAACTACTAATTCGTTTTCTTCTTTCTTTCTTTCTGTCCTTTTTTTTTTTACAGTGTAGAACAATATGGAAGCCACCTAAAATATACAGGATTATGGAATTAATTCAAGTGAGCAAATAATTACTCATATCTCATAATTACTCAAAGTCACTATGATTGTTAAACCACTAACACTTTGAATGCATAGTATCTCATGAGGAACCACCATCAAACATTATGATGAAACTAGCTGTCATGATTATTGTCCTAGGAAAGGAAGACTAAAAGTTACACTTACTGGCTGAAGAAGATCTCATGTGTGCTGGATTTATAAAGAATCGGTTTGCTTTATTGATTTCAAAACCGAAATCATATTCTTCTTATTCTTTTTTCGGCGGCTCCTATTAGGGGTTTCTACAGCAGACCATTTGTCTCCATCTATCTTCCACAACCTCCCGCATGTCCTCCCTCACCACATCCATAAACCTCCTCTTGGGCCTTCCTCTTTTCCTCCTGCCTGGCATCTCCATCTCTAACATTCTCCTCCCTTCCCATCTTAATCTGGCCTCTGTAACTTTGTCCCCGAACCATCCTACCTGCGCTGTCCCTCTAATATACTCATTCCTAATCCTGTCCACTTTTGTCACTCCCAAAGCAAATTCACATAATACTGTAAACACTATAAATTTATTTTCATAGGGGTGCTAGGAGGGTGGTCTGACTATCCTAACTACAGTACACTACCATAAGCCCCTCCACAAGCCTTGTCAATAGACACATCAACCATTCAGAGGAGATTATTTAATATTTTGGACATATTCTGCGTTGTTCTAGAGCGTGCAAGGTAATAATGCTTTGTGTGTCCAAATCGTAGACTAGAAAAGTAAGTCAAAGAAATGGCAGTGTTTTGTGGAATAACGCACACATCTTCTTGTTGCTGAGCACATGCTTTGAGCATGAACCTGTCTTTGATGAACAACTTCCGTGTACTTTCTTTTTCAGGACACATCAAACATCTATCATCACTCTCCAAAGCTTACGGCATTCCAAATGATTCCAACTAAAAAAGTTTCACAATGATGATTCACACTCGTCGACAGTTCCATGTTCGTCCAGACATTTAGCAGACTATTATCTGGTAACCAAAAACATTAATATTAATGTTGATGTCTCACCTTATTTAAATCTGAGTAATGCTTAAAGGAATCCCCTGGTTCCGCATTGTGGTGTTGTTGATGCTGACTATGTGACATGTAACTCGAGGCAGTGTTAAAAAAATATATATATCTCATCAAATCAAAAAAAAAAAAAAAAGAAAAATGTGGTTTATGTAGGTAGCACCTTCTATTGTCATATAACTAACGCTTAAGTCTGGATATTGTAAGATTACACCTTTGTGAAAATGTTGATTTGACATATTCATAGTGGTTTTCATCTACACTACACACTCCATTTTAACCCTATAGTTAAATTTCTTGTCTTTCTTTAACACTGTCACCACATCAAATCTTAAAATGTTATTTGAGGATGTAAAGTGCTAGGAAGACAAATCCCACGGGTAATGCATTCCAGGAGCTGTAGCGTGGAGCTTCCCAAAGGGGAAGTGCACGAAAGCATACAGAAATTGTCAACAAAGGATCAAGCCTGTGCGGTGGGGAACGCCGATATCTGCTTGAATACCTGTGTTAACAAGCATTCTGTCGCGTTTTTCCGACGCCTATTCTACTTATTTTATGGCAGTGTTTCAAAAACCTTAATGTTTTCAGATAAACACTCTTCCATAATGATATTCTCAGACAAGCACAATGTGTTTACATTTTCCTATCAGTTTGATGGTTCCTCTCATGATAACTGGGAACAGATTTCCTTTATTCCTTTTATATATATATTTTTTTCCTTTAGTAGAATCTTTAAAACTAAGAGTAAATGAATAAAGAGTGAAAAGCTTCAGAATCTCAATTCCCTTTAGTCCCGTTGTGTGCACACATCATTTTAATGGGCTCTGGTTGCCTTGGCAACAGGGCTGACCTGGTGTTGGTAGAAATCATGGTGCTCCAGTGCTTGGACTATAAGCCAGCCACAGGCCAGTGGTGGAAGGTGACAAGTCAGGTGTCTTTTATCATTTCTGCCTTTCTATGAACGGCCTTCATCGTATCAATGTGCAGTGAATGCACTTTAGTGCCGAACGCTAAATGAACAGTCTGAACAGACCAGCTGAGGCAAGTTTTTTAATGCTTTTCCACATTTATATAGGTACACGTAATGAGGTAGAGAATTTTGTTTAAAGGAGATATTCAACTGATTATGGATTGAACATAATGCTTTAAATAGTATACTCTCCTTGGCTGCCAAGTTGCAACGATGTCACAAAAAGTGTTCTCATTATAGCAACAATGGCAGGATACTTTCTGGACAGGCTTCGTATACTGTACAGAAATGATGGCTTGAACACATGGCTGGTTGAATTGACGAAAGACACAATGCTTGGCACGAAATGAAGATAACAACAACAAAAAAAGCAAACTCTAGACATTGCTACACTTCTACACTCATGTGAAAGAATCACCTGATAATGTTATAGTTTTAACATCTTCCTTTACTGAACTTAAGTAAGGATGACTTTTGAAGTTATGTTGGGATAACGATAAACAAAAGACACCGAATCATACCAAATAATCAGGTTAATCAGGTTAATATCAGGTTATCAGGTTAATAATATCAACATTTATTTATATTTATCGGTCCAAGTCAATGTCCATTTGCATAACGTCCAACCCTGTTTCATCCGTGGTTTCTTAAGTTATAACTTGTAGTGTACTGTATGTAATATTAATTATAATATGGATGGTTATTCCTAAAAATAATTTGCTAATTAACAATTCACACAACAAGCCACACCTGCAATAAAAACAATTCAATTGTGAAAAACATGTATAGTGTCTATATGTCTTGTAGAAATATTAGATTTGTTGTCTGGTTTTAAAAACTGGGCAGAAACACAATTTTTTCTGTAAACAACAAGCCACACCTTCATTTAGACATCGGCTAATTATCAGGATTAGCCGATGTCTAAATGAATTCTCTGGGTTTTTTCCCCTAATTTTAACATCATTTATGTCAGAAGGATGACAGTCAGCTCCCTCGACAGGAACGTTCTGTTCAACCACAACGTTTTCTACATCCCTACACCTTCAATTATAGTGTGTTATTTTAACAGCCAAGTGCCTCTGGGTTTGTCAGACGGGCTTAATAATTAAAATACTTTTTTTCTCTTTTTTTTTTCTGGAACAAAAGTGTACTTTGACAACCATCAAGTATTTTCTATCCATGTTTCCTCTGTTAATGCGGAAACGGTACAACAGTCTATAATTTCAAATGTAAACACCTTAACCTATAACCTGGAGTTAAATTCAGAATAAGGAACAGTACAGAGTAGTACTACTACAACTTTACAGCTGCCTGTAATATTAGATAGAAAGGCAGTGCTAATAGTCCAAAATATTAACTAATTATTAATTATATAAAAATAAAAACTATTTAGCCTTGTATTCAGCAGCGACAAATGGTAACAGTACATAATTAGAAAGAAAACAGCCATAAAAAATAATAACATTCCCAAGATGGTACCTCCTTAATGTTTGATTTAAAGCCAAAGTTAACATTTTGATTGATTGAAAATTGATTAAACACAATTTTAAATCTAGAAACTTTCAATTATTGACTAGAGGGCAATGAGCTCTAGTGCCAGTTACTGTATGTCACTTTTATGGAAACAGAGCTCCAAACTGGCTGAAATACCAGAATTACATGGTTCCTCGCAGGAACCAAAACCGGGTTAAGAGCTCTCTTTAAATTATTACGGGCTTAAAGACTCATGTAATGCCCCAAACATCAGAACAGATTTGTCAATTTGTTGTTTCCCCTGTAATGTGTGTGTGTGTGTGTGTGTGTGTGTGTGTCTGCAATGGATTGGCACCCTCCCAGGGTGTACCCCACCTTGTGCCCTAAGTCTCTAAGCCCTAAGTGTTAGGCTCCAGGCCACTCCGACCCTGTATACAGAATAAAGCGGTATCGAAGATGAATAAAGGAAGGAAATGAAGATCAGGTACCATGCAAGTCAGGTAACAGGCACTTGATGGAACTCCATCTCTTGAGTTCCTTCTCTTGTAGTCCTACTGGCTACATGTTATGACTGCAGGGATCATGTACAGACTTTTAACAGCCAAGTGTTTAACGTCTCTGCTCCTTGCTCAGTGCAATACTATGTGACTAGTGCAATGATTTGTCTGTCTATTTATTACTGTCTATTATTACTTGTTACCTTGTTACCTTATCATTACATGTGCCCAAAGCAATTATAAACAGACCCATCATAATTTTCCTACATGATGAGTGCAGTATGTCATGGCTAGTGCAATAATCTCTGTATCTCAGTTCATTACTCCACTACCTCTGAATGCATTCAAATATGCTTCGTGTCTCGTAGATCACGTCTTCTTCCTATAGTCCTTTTTTTTTTAGACAATTAAAGTTTCATCTTCTACTTTAAAAAGCTCCT
Source organism: Leiocassis micropogon (assembly GCA_028565275.1). Taxonomy (NCBI): domain Eukaryota; kingdom Metazoa; phylum Chordata; class Actinopteri; order Siluriformes; family Bagridae; genus Leiocassis; species Leiocassis micropogon. The sequence goes on from JAOVVA010000016.1 coordinate 1,102,633, forward strand.
TTACCTTCATCATAATAAGTACTCACTGCAAGACAACTAATGGTTAATAGTCTTTTATAATGACACCAGATGTAATTTGCAGGAGAGATTTGCATTTGTGTATGTAAGGAACTAAGGAAAAAGCTTCATGAGCACCTTTACACCATCTGAATGAAGGATTTCAGGACGCTTCATTGGCGATGGACACAGCATTCCTCACATTTATGTAGGAAGCAATGATGTGAAATATAAAGAGATGAATCTCATAAACTTTAATCCCTACAGGAAATAAATGTAATGTTTTGACTACAACTGGGACATTATTAATTATTTTGACTAGCTACAGTTTGTTCATACTTATATATACCAAAATAATTAAAATTGTAAATGTAAAATTGATTTATGAACTGGAAGTGTACTAAATGTGATGAAAATATATGAATATTTATTTCTCCTCATTGCATATGTCAAAGTAGAAACAGTAAAGGTAGATAGGCCGTCTCATTATTATTCTGCAAGAGATAGCTTATTTAATATTAATCATTGCTATTGAGCAGGAAAATAGAAGTCAGACCCATCATTTAAATGCGACTTACGCAAAATTCTTGACTCAGCATTTAAGACCATTCACATTCTGATGTTACTTAGAAGTCAGGGTACGAGAGTCATTCAATCATTTAGTATCTTCATTGACACTAGAAGGGTAGGACCTGTCGATTTAAACTCTTTTCCTTGTAAATTCGTCAACACATTCGACGCCGGGATGCTTTCAAACAACATTACTAAGTCGAAAAAGTCACTGCAGACGTTTCTTAATTACCATCTGTTTAACCTTCAGGTACAAACTCTCATTAAAAACTTTCAGTGTCATTAGTCGAGACAGATTCTTATTTTACTACCAGAATGTTGGTACTCATTAGTAATTACTGGCTTCAAGGTTAGAGCAATTTGCACAGGACTTCTGGACAATAATGCAATCAGCACCTTCTTACTCAAATCATAATTAACCGAAATCTAAGCAAGACCCATCATTACGCAATCTAAAATATTCAGTAACGATGAGACGTGCTCGCAGAAGTGTGTTGAGTAGTTTGACATTTGAACCCAGGAAGCAGTCTCATATGCCAAATGGAGCGTAATAGTGGATCAATTTGCTGTCCATCAGTGATGCATTGTACTAACAGAAGACATTATGAAAATGCCAATTCTAAGAAAAAGGCGGGGGGGATGGTAGGAAGAGTGTGAGAGAAAGAAAGAGAGAGAGAGAGAGATGTAAATGTATTTTTTGTTACTGAAGATAAGTAAATACAGTGTAGAGGTGTAACAGAACTTAACAAGGATGAAGCAAAGATGGCACTGACCAGCTACCAGCACCTCCTAGGGACTTCAGTAATGTACGTGGCACAGGCGAGAAAGTTTTGGGTGCTCTGCCTGAATTGTCATTGGGAAGTCAATGCATTGTTGCTACATCATGGTAGGTACATGTCACATTAAGTTCATATTACATTCTCCTGCTTACCATGCTTATGGCACACATGCAGCAGGTTATCTTCTGTATGTCACATCCAGATATTTATACCAACCTTCTGGATGCAATGACGACAATCTCATCAGTTTGATATCATGGGATCTGGTGAATGCACGACTAGACATAAATAGATGCATTGAGAGCTTTAAAGGTGTGGGTTGGGAAGTGTGTAAGCTTTGTTGGGGATATTAAATAAATTCCAATATTTTTGTTCATAGCTATGCAAGTTTGAACATATCTATAATGAGGTTTTGCAATACATTAAAAGAAAAACAAGCCAGAAAAATATATTATACTTTTACATCATATTGAGGTACATTCAAAAACGTACAATGCTCTTAAATTTAAAATAATTGTCAACTAGGTGCGTACATCAGTGGCCTATTTAGCGACTGGTTTTTAATCTACATGCTTTTTTCCCCCCTTTTGATTACCCTTCTTATTTGAGAAAAAATGTCCACATAATCAATCTATAATCATAAATCTGGCAGGGGCATCATTTGCCTAATCTCTTTCTGACTTCTCTAAGTAATGTGAAACAGACAAAACAAACATGCACTAAAGAATGGAAAATAAGTTATCTGGTGGAACAGAGGGAATGAGCTTAATTTAATAAAAAAAAACGTGCTGCAAAATATGATGCAGATTATTGTTGGTCTTTCGGCAAGGAGTCACCACAGCGGAATACCCAGTCCGCACTACAACTTGGCACAGGTTTGACGCGGGATGCCCTACCTGACGCAACCCTCCCATTTTATCTGGGCTTGGGACCGGCACTGCATCCAGTGGCTTGGGGGTTTGGGCACTGGCTGGGAATCGAACCCGGGCCTTCCGCATGGCAGGCGAAACACCTACCACTGAGCCACCAGTGCCCTGCAAAATATGATGCAGATATTTTTAATTAATATCAGGAAAAGGTCAATCTGATCTACAAACAAGTAGCTAACATTATCCTATTAGACTAACTTGAAAGTGATGACTTTCATCAATATTGGTGTCCACCATCCTGTCCAAGGTTTGTGGTTAATAATGACTGTGTCTTGCAGCTGTCCGTATAAGAAAAGACAAAGATATAATAGAATACAGAGGTCCGAGAATTCATCTCCCATCAAATTATTGTAAGATCTTGTTTTACGAGGTAAATCTAAGTGCCATGCAACATAGTGATCAAGCAGTGACCGCTTACTCGCACTGTCTATTTTTTAAACATACATGGCTGAAATACAGTACCGTTCAAAAGTTTGGGGTCACTTGCAAATTTCTTTGTTTTTGTTTAATGATTTAGTTTCTACATTCTACAACAATACTGGGGATTTCAAAACTCTAAAATAACACATATGGAATTAGGTAATTATGTAACAACAACAAAAGCAACAGTTAGTTGTTATTTTAAGACACAGAGGTCAGCCTTTCTGTAATAGTTCTTGCAAGAACAGTATTGTCAAGTG
>JAOVVA010000016.1:1105687-1122092 GCA_028565275.1 Leiocassis micropogon
TGTAGAAAGAAATAAAAATCAGGAACCATCATGGAGTTAGAAAGTGACCCCAAACTTTTGAACGGTAGTGTATATTACAATCACAAAATTGGTCATTGTCTTTTGACCCAATTTTATGGATTTAAGTCAACTCCAGCCAAGATGGCGCCAACCAGAACTCCCACATTAAGCTTCATAACTACTTTTCAGAAAACCTATGGGTGACATTATGAATGGTTTGCCCTGTTCTTTTTAAACATTCAATGCTTTTGACCAAAGATTTACTGATACTACTATAAATATAACTGCAAACGACTTTCTGCTCATAAAAAAGTAAAACAGCAGTAAAAGTGTAGCAGGATTTAACTGCCATAGTAGCCAGTAGTTCTCCCAGTCATGTTTTCCTTGTTCTAATAGGACCACAAACACCAACACCTCATAGCTCCAGTCTCACTCTGTCCTAACACATGCACAGATTTACCAGGACCATTTGCATAAGATTAAGGACCCCTGGTCCACACCATCCAAGACTGTTCATTACATACCTGCTTTATGACGGGCCTTGCACCTGACCCCCCTCCATCTTGCAGATGGTGAGTCTATAAGCTGTTTCCACAACATCACTTAAGATTGAGTCTTAGCATTAATCTCTCTTTTTCACAGCCATTAGGTTCAACAAGGTACACCACGATTCCCCATGATCTTTATCCACTGCAGGGGCTACAAAGACATGATATAGATACATTGTGTGGCTTATTTTTGTTAAATGAAAGATAACGTCTGGAAAAAATGTAACTTGTTATTTTTTCAAGACAATCCACGTTTAACCTTGTTTATCTGCCAATGCTCTCCCTTATAAATGTAAAGCATTAAATGTACAATAATTAATTAATTAATTTAGATTATGAATTGTCATTTGTCTTGCAAAGTTAAGTCATAAATAACTTGGTCCTTGTTGACCTGTAATTTCCTGCAGTGTCCTTGGGTATAAAAATGGATATGTTTTTTTTTTTTTTTTTATGTTCTGTATGTTTCCGTGCTCCTCATCTTAAAAGTTTTGCACTTCCATTTTCTCTGAAAGTGCCAGCTAGAATAAGGATAGTCTCTATCATAGTCCTGTAGGCTGAGAGCAAGACAGAGTGCTCAAATAAAACCCACCACCAGTATACACCATGCTGTAAGCCTTTGTTAGTTTTAGCTGCATTTTTAGCACTCACCCTTCCACTTTGAAATGACATTAGAACAGAAGACAGCTAAGCATTGATGCATGTCACTATGTTATGCCTTACGATACAGCACTAGAGCCTTAAGGCGTATATAAATTCTCCCATGCAAGAAAAATGTGATCAGATTCTATCAGTGGTTGAGTTTATGACACGCTGTCGGTATGGTGCTGTCGGGAAAGCTCGTGCAGCGGGCTGAGGTCCTGCATCACCTGCAGAGGAATCATCTCCATTAAAAAATATTTGGCCAAAGGCATAATGGAGTTGATCGATGAGCCTTCTGTCTTGGGAACCTCACTCAAGAGTGTGAGAGAAGAGGGGTGAAGAGCTTATTTCTTTTTGGGGCTGATGGATGACAGGGCCAGAGGCAGCAGAAGGGAGGACTGAGGTTATGAGGACAAGAACAAACAAACAGGATGGAAAGAGAATGAATGTTTGTGGAAATAGATTTCTCTCTTTCAATCAGTAGTGGGGAAGCTGCTCTGCAATTTGAACTTGTGAGAGTAGCTAATTGCTCAGTCAGAGGCAGAAATGTCTGAGATGGTGATGAGAAATGTGCATCCCTGGTTTCATTTAGCGGGGATCTTCACTTTTAAATGAACAGCATAATTCAATTCAATTCAAATTTCAATTTAACTTCATTTGTATCGTGGTTTTAACAATAGCCATTGTCTCAAAGCAGATTAACAAAATAAAAAATATGGAAACAAATTAGCAAACTATTTTAAGCAACTATGTATAAATTATAGTATAGTTCTTTGAGATGACGATCGACAGAAACTGAAAAAGGAACCAGAACGCACCGTCATTTGGGTGATAAATCAGTCCCTGTTATGTCTGTGTTCTACAGTATAAGACTAAAAAGGTCAATATAACTGAAAAGGTGTTCAAATCAATATAAAGTGAACATTTGTTGGTAGTGTCTCAGGTACAGAACTGCTTGTGGAAATTTCAGTTCTATAGTATTTGGCAATTATAGTCACATATCATCACCAAAAACCTGCCTGCATCACCTCAGTACACATCCTAAATAGACCATATGGAGCCATCTTTAGCAGCAGGTTCCGTTTGTCAAGACCTCCAACCAGAAGCAGGGCTTCAGGGTGTGTCAGACAGGTCCAGAGGGCAGAAGGGGCTGGATCACTGGTAACTCAGGAGAGCCGTGTGTAGCTTGACAGAGAGAGAGAGAGAGAGAGAGAGCGGGTAAGTACTGTACGCTAGGTAACAAACCTAGCACATAATGTATAAAGTCACTGTATATTTAGTGCAGAGTGCAAGCAGGAACTCTGGCAGGACTATCTACAGCATAATTAGAGGAGAGAGCAAGAATGAAATACAGACCTCGGGCTCTGTGTAAAGTAAAGTAATCAATTACTTCACCATAATAGTACTTAACGCAAGCCAGGGTAGGGGTAGCTCAGTTGTTAAGACATTGGTTGACTGTGGTTCTGAAGGTCCTAGTTTCAAACCACATGACCACTAAGTTGCCACTGTTGGGCCCTTGAGCAAGGCCCTTAATTATCAACTGCTCAGATGTATAATGGAATAAAAATGTAAGTTGCTCCAGGTAAGGGTGTCTGCCAAATGTTGTAAATGTAAGCCAAAACCTGTTAATGTTAAAAAAAAAATACCTAAAAATGTGTAAGCCGTTAGTTAGCTGAATGACATACATAAGATATATTTCAATATTTTACAGTATAAAAGTCACATTCAGTTGCTGCTTACAGTTTTGCTATAGTCTCTAGGTAAGTTTTATGACAATGTGTAGATGCATTTTTGCTTGATAGTGAAATGTACTGTAGCTACAGATAATAAATTAACATGAGCTCTGTACTGTATACAGTTTACATTCCAAGTTTCAAGGTTTTGTTTTGATTGGTTTCCAGTAGTCTACATGCCCCCCTTGTCATATTTTTGATTATTATTTGTGTGTTACAGTGCATAATTTGCTTATTTCACTTCCTCAAAATAAATTAAAATGGGCAAAATATTCCAAGGGGTAGCAGGGCCCTAGACATGGCAAGACATTTGCACCACTGGCACTATCTATGGTATCTATATATCATATGGTATCCATCCATCCATCCATCCATCCATCCATCCAAACCATTATTGAGAATGATGGCTGGCTGTAGTGACCTATGGTTTTACACTAGCAGTCACTGGTATAAGGTTACTACAGGCAATCTGGAAATGCCACTTCAGTCTCCATGCCCCCTTGATTTCTACTGTGAGGGGTAAACCAGAGCTGGTGTCTCAGGTCACACTAGATAAGTCAGTAATTTAATTTGTTAAGCCCTTTCACCATTCTCAGTTTCAGTCGAGACACTGGTTATTACACTACATCCCAGTGCTATGGAAAGGTCACCCAAGTGCTGCAGATTCAGAAAGCTTATTTTTTTGAAGATTATTAACTCTGCTACTCTGGGGTCACTGTGCACTGGCTGGAATAAGGAAACATTTCCCGGGTTTTAGCTTGCAACCATCTCAGATGTTCCCATACATTTAAAGTAATTGCGCTAGCTCTGAATGATAACTATAGGCAATCTCATGTCTGTGAAAAGGGTATGAGAATGACGACAGGCAGTCTGGGAAGATAGGCCTGATATTGTGATGGTCTCTTCAAAGTGTTTGGAGGCCTAGATGAAGCTGAACATGAAAAGAACATCAAGACACGTATGCCATCTTAGAAGGTGATACAGACTTGTTATGTCCCCAAGCTTTCAAGATCACAGAAGTACACCAGACACCTGTTAAACCTAGTGGCGATATAGTAAATGCTACAGGAGCAGAAATCCAGACCATGACCTAATGGACCTAAGTCTTTCTAAGAATCTCGAAGAATCTGCCAGAGTTCATCTGGAGCTTCTGACTGGTTCAACTTTTAATTTTGCACATATTCCCTGACAACCAGCATTCCAACTACTGATATTTAAATAAATGTTTTGTAAAGTCATATTTTAGCATTTCTGGTCCATAGTAGAGTTTTTGTTATTTCTTCTTTTAACTATTCAAGTGTTTAATTTATTAATCTGAATATAATTAGCTACTGGCTTTTGGGATTAAAAAAAAAAAAAAGAATAGAAACTTCAGTACTTTCTAATTAATTATTTAGTTATTTAGTTATATAGTAGTTTTTCACCAAATTTACTTGAAGTAAAATATTACTAAAGTGGCTGCACTTTTACTCCGGTAAACATGTTTTGTGTCTTCTGTTATTGTCTTCGATGTTATCCTTTTCCATTTGCCCAGGTTGCAAACACCTCCTGTATCTGTCACACTCATAAACATCGATCAGTGTGTCCATGGATGTTCAATATTTTATTTTCATTACTAGAATCATGCACTCTGTCTAGCTGTAGTGTGGTCCTGTTATTCTCCAGAGCCCTACATGGATTTACACAAATTAGATTTATTGTACTCGATTCCTGATGGATGCAGTGGTTTAATGGGTAGTTTTGTCATTATTTCGTACAGCTGCTATACAATGTACACATTTATTGTATTTTTGAATAGCTCAGCTATTGCCACAAGTAGCATCACTACACGTAGCAAGCTCGCCCGACACTGCTCTCCATACCCAGCCTTATTATTTCACATCACACACAAGTGTTCCACTTGCAAAGAGTAGGTTTTTTCTTTTGTAAGATAAAACAATTTCTTAATCATTTCTTATTCAAAAGCTGCAGACAGAGAGACGCCGTTCTACCTCTTCTTTTCATCTTCATATTAAGGGCCATCTATGCCGACCTGCACTCGATGTCTATTTTCTCCTTTTCTCCACTGTAGATAGAAACACTTGTGATTGCAAGTCATGTTCTAACATCTCAGCTTTTATTTTTACAACAGTCATCTTCCAGGGCTGCTATAACACCTGCGGCAATACTGATGAGGCTTGTGATCTTTCAGCCAAAAACATGCACTAACCAATCAACTGCAGTTGCAAAAAGTTTTTCTTTTACTAGTATCCTACTGTAGTTGACATCCACGTGTGTGAGGGTGAATGTTTTTCCCCCCTTTTCTGTTCTGACCATATTGCTTAGTATTCATGCCTGTAGTTTTCCTCTGTCTTATCTGTCATGGACTCAATGTCATGTTAAGAATTCATATAAATCTTGCATGCCAGAAAACTCGTTTTCATCGTCAGGCTGACTTGGTGTATATGCAGACCCTTTAAAAGTGAACCAAGTAAAGATGTGTTTTTCTTCGGCCGAGAAATGTATCTCTCAGTGTGGTCCTAATAAGGCATGTGTTTTACTAGCTTTGGATAATAAATCAGGTACATGGGGGTTCCCTTTTGATTGAAAACTAATTAGAATTTTAGATCAAATGTGTCCTTAAAAGGCTAAAGTAGTGAAAAGTGTTTAACCTGCTGGATTACGTTCGCTTGGTGTGCTCCATATATAGTATACATATAGCTAATATTGTCAAAGACAATGTGGACATTCACTGTGCAATTAATGTGTTATCTATTTGTTTGCAAGTTTTGCTGAAAAGCTCAGGAGCAAAATAACAGACAATTTTAGTGTTTGAGAGATTTATGAATTCTTCAAACTGAGCTTTTAATAGTCTGAGCTTTGCTTCATGCTGGTGCAATGTGGATGAATGCCATCAAAACAAGGGCAAGACAATGAGCTAGTGTATCGTGATGTTATCATTGAAACCTATCTTCTCCCCAATAGAGAAAATGCTGCAAGATTCTAGAGAATATGTTTTTCAATTAAAAAAAGAAAAGAAAAAAAAACTTGTCTTGTTGGACCAGTAATTTAGAAGTTGAGCTGCAAAAGCATGTCCAGTGTTGAAGCCAGAATGGAGTAATGAAATCTCTTACATAATAATAATAATAATAATAATAATAATAATAATAATAATAATAATAATAATAATCATGTATAAATGTATTTAAATTAAGGAGAATTCCCTCTCAAGTGAAGATGAATATAAGATGAGTAAGAATAGACATAACAACCACTAATGGTTGCTAATGTTAAAAATTGGTTTATTTAGGTCAAAATCATAAAGTAGAAATTTTAACCACTGCTAACTTTATTTATTTAAACTTCTATTCATTAAACATCTTCATGGACTGTTACTCTTAATATCGTTAACTCAACTGCCTGTGCATCAGTGCTCTCAATAAATAAATACGGCACAAAATATTCACACTTTACTGGGAATTACTCATGAAGATCAATGGCTAATTCATCACCACATCAGCCACTGTACTTCTGCTAAGGCTCATTTTAATCTTTAGCTCTGCCATGTGTTGTAGCCAAAGCTAAAGAATTGAAACTGCCTCTATTTGTCCTGCTCTCAGTTTATATTTGCGATATTATTTCTGCCTATGGTTTATCTATATTGCCATTTAATGCAATAAATATTCAAGTCTTTGTGCCTGGCCACCTTTTTTTTGCTAGCACGCAACCAAATACCTTCAGTCTAATAGGAAATGTTTAGCTAGACTGAGCTACAGCTAAGCTACTGTATGTTCATTTGGGGGTTAAGGTTAAATGGGAAGGAGGAGTATATATTTTTAAACCTGTCATGCTGCAGGCTACGCTGAAACCTGTACGGCAGTAAGTTACATAGACTATAGAAGTGGGCCTGTACTAGTAGTTTTGCTACAGTGCTATAGTGTGAAAGGAACATTATTCTCTTGTAAAATGAATGACCTCCAACCTCCAGAACAGCAACAATAAATGATGAAAATACCAACTAACAAAATGTCAACAGTGATCCTGGAGATCTCAACCAGAACTTTTTCTGATCCAGAATTTCCAGACTGTTGGAAAGAAATACACTTTCCCACACCTGAACAGGTCAAAAGAAGTTGGCAGGACCCAGTCTGGCAGGACTAGCCTAGGATGTGGAACAGGTTATCTCTGGAATAATCAGAATGGAAGTCATACAAAGTAAAAAACAAAAAACAAAAAAAACAGCACCAGCAGAAAGAGATCTGGGGCACTTTAGAGGGAGCTGTCAGCAGAATAATAAGCTGACATGATGTGCGGAAGTTCAACACTTGCCAGACTCAGCTTTCGTAACAGATCCACCTACTGTATGGCACCTGGCAAACCACCATCACCACTGCCTGTGGTAAAGCTCTGATAATAAAATGGCCAAGGCTGTAAACTGAATGATCATACTGGCTTACAGTTGCTAGAGATGGGAACATGTTCAAGTCCTGCAAAAACAAGCAAATGTCCTGGAGGCCTGGAGACAGGAAGACAATTGAGATAACTCTTCACCTCTTCAGCAGCTAATTGACATCATCAGGAAATACAGAAAAACAAGAATCTGAGGACAAGAATAGTCCTGACACTTGGGGATAGCTGGGACATTTTTCAGGTCAGCTCCCAAATGAAAGTAACACAACTTCTCTTTGGTCTGGCATCATGCTTGAAAACTTAAAATCCCACTGGACAAAGGGGTAAAGATAGCATACAGTAAAAACACAAGGTGTGTAGACTTAACAGCTGACTGTAGTAAAGTGTAAAGCATGATGGAAGATCATTTTATACAGCATATGATACTTTGTGGAACCATTCACCCAGAATTTGCTTGGTTACATACAGTAGGAGTTTACGGGGCTGAGGAAGGAAACTTTTAGCCCTGGCTTTGTAGGAAACTTAAAATTCTCAAACATTTTCAAGTGAAACTTTGATGACGGTTGAGTCAGAGCTGACAGCTCTGGTGCTGACTCGACAGCTGCTCCAATATTGAAGTAAAGGGAAAATCAATGCAGTTTATTATCAATGTGCTGTGAAATTTCTAAGGTACAGTAGGTTAATACTTATATATGTTACTGAATCATGTTGGGCAAAAAAAAAAAAAACACAAAAGACGCTGATATAATTAATAAAATACAATTTATTTTCATATACATACAATTTACTTAACTGCATTGTTTTTAAATTCACCACCTCAATCAGTAATTACAACCTGCCTTTCGTTATTAACGGTATTGGAGTATAAGTGAAAGTAAAGCATAACACCACATTTGGGAATGAAATTATTATAAGGATTAAATTGGTGTAACATTTTAAGATGAAAAGGCTGGCAGTTGTGGCCAGGGTGAAATAAAGGAGCAGACTGTGCCAATTTAGAATGTCAATCCTCATTTAAAAATCATCCATCATGGCTTGTTTTACACCGAGCATGGATGAAGTGGATATGAAGTTTTAATTAGAAAGTTGTGTGTCGGAATAATAACCTGAGACTTTGACGACCTGCTTTCCTTACTTTTCTGGATCTCTGCCCAAATGAACAGCTGTTTTATTTTATTATTTATATATTCTGTCACGTTTGGCTTTCTCACACGTTTTGTAATGAAGGATAAACCTTATATTCCATTGTTTATATGAATAGGATAAAGTCAACTATGTTCTTTGATTTACTAGGGGCGTTAAGCTGTGATGCGTGTTTAATGCTGTGAAGTGAGTAGACCAACTAGCTACTGTTCATATGTACTGTTAATTTACTGGCTTTATTAAAGGTGTGGAGGGGGGGGGTGGGGGGGGGGCAGATCTATCAGCTAATTATGTATTTCTTTATTAATCAAGAATGTCTGCTTTTTTTTTTTCAAAAGATATTGCCAATTCTTAAAGTTGCATGAATCTATATAAATAAAAAATTGATTTTGTCTGTACAGTATATTGGTCAGAACTCGCTCTTTCAATTATATCTTTATGTTTAGCATCCTGCAAAACTGGCTTGACGCAATACTGAGACTTTCCCAGTGCTTAGGTGTTTGGCCTAAGTTATACCTGCGCCATTAAAGAATTTTTTATTTTTTTTTGTAGAAGTGAAGTCATGAGTAGTTAAGTTTTGAGAGTGCACTGTGTGTTAATCTGTGGGTGTCTCTTAAATTATGGGAAATAACAGCGCTGAAGTGGTATAAGTGAATTTTAACATGCTGGAGTGGTTTTAAGACAAAACTTCATCTTTATCCGATCTACTTTTTCCATTTCTCATCTGTGATTCACTCTCCGATTACCGAGGGGAGTGTATTTGTCTGATGATGTAAGAAGTACAACCTTACAGAATGTGATTTCTTTGTATTAATAATTTAGAAACAGTAATGTTATAGCAGCCAGTTTGTACAACATATGAGCAACATGGTGAAGAAGAATACTAATACAGAATATTTTTTTACATATTAAGTTGAAATTAAAAAAAAAATCACAATGGGAAAAAGTAAAGTAAAAAAAAGTACAGTATGATACACTGTTTTAAAAAAGTAGTACATTCAGGTGGAAATTTTATGATAAAATAAGTAACTTTTCTAAGTACATGTGCATGATGATTGTAGTATCTGCTGTCGGGAAATGTCTGTTCATCTGTTGTTGCTACAGTTAAGTGTATCCATATTTACAAACGGCATACTTTAATTTGCAACATACCCTTTAACTAATTGATACTTTCTAATTAAAACATCTGCACAAATATTTTCTAGGTTTTGAGAAATCATTAATAAACACCATTTAAACAGAAATCTGTTTGATTGCAATTTAATTATGAGCAAGATTAAGTATGCAAATTTCAAAATGTAATAGTTGATTAATGATTTTAATTCTTCTTATCAGTACCAGCTCGTAACGAGATACATTATTTTTTCATAGAGATAGTGTCAAGCTGGTTCGTATGATTTGACTGGACAGATCAATCTGAGAATGCAATCAAAGGCAATCACCAGAATTTACTGCTGAGGAAGAGTAGAATTTAAACGGCACCAGCCTCATAAATAACGCAAGGACAGTTATTTTTTTTACATGGCTACAGGGCCACCTAGTGTGTAGTGTAATTGTTGTTATTATTATTATTATTATTATTATTATTATTATTATTATTATTATTATTTCCTCAATTATACCATACAAAAAAATTATAGTTTTAACATGTCTCCAGAACAGAGTGTGAAGTTGTTTTTGTTTTGTTTTTATTACTTTAATATATTGTGTGTGTGCATTTTAAGTAAGCTCATCTATATCTATTTTACTATACCACATGTGCTGTGTGGTTCGGCTCCTAATTAAAGAATCTGTAAAACAGTGAAATGGCTGCTATACTCTTGGCAGTAATGTAATGTTTTCAATAAGAATTTTACAGCCCTTATATTTAAATGTAAATTTTGACTGTCTAGATTTAGAGAATTTAAATGGACGCTGTGTATTATATTGTTGTAGATCATTATAATCTAATGTATTGTTAATTAATTAGTTGGGATGCTTTGCTGTTCGTACCTGCTGTTCATCCCTGTCCGAATCTTGTTTTCTCCTGGACAATACAATTACTGTATGATTGCACCCTGAGTCACTGCATGTAACCATGGACAATCCAGTGTCCTTTTCTTTGTACATTACTACTCAGGTGCTTGTTCACTCCCTACTCATTCTCATTCCTTCTCATCTGCACTGGACTACTATGTCTCGCTCCTGGCAGGTCTGGTTCTGGTTCCATTCTACCTCTACAGCTGATCCAGCATGCTCAGCATTCTCCCACCCCATGGTTATGCTTCTTCCACTGGCTTCCTGTAGCTGTCTTTAACCCTTGATTTAAAACCCTGATGCTTGCCTATAAAGCCACAGAAAACCAATAACCAGAGACTGGTCCCAATACTGTATCTCTCAGGGCACAAGGAAGACATGCATCTTTTCTGTTCTGGCACCTACAGTAGCTGGTGGAAGGAACTTCCTGTAGATGTCTGAGCAGCTGAAGTTCTGCCATTTTTCAAATGTCATCAAATGGCATTCCTCTTCCTTGAAGCAAAGGAATTAGGAATGTAAACTCTTGAGACCCTGTTGTGTAGCATTTTCTCCCCACTGTTTCTCTTTATTGGCACCTGATAGCTCTGAACTTAATCAATTGGTGCGTATATGAAGATTGTATAAGGATGTACAGTATAAATATAATTTAAACAGTTGTGGCCTGGGTAGTTCTGTGTAATATAATATAAAGTAGTTCTGAGAAAATGTGTCCTTTATACAAGGACATACAGGTCTCAAGAGGTTTAACAGTGTTTTTTGCCTGGAGGAACTCTTAGTCAGTGACCTAATGACTCAGTATCAGGATGTATTTATTGATAAAGACTTTAATGCACTTCTGTAAGTCACTCTGGGTGGAGCGGCTGCCAAACACCATAAATGTAAATGCAGATGTAATGGAAGCTGGCTAATGCTCTTTTGCACTCAGCCAAATAACCAGCATGTGAACAGTTTATGAACATGGCATTTTATAAAACAGCTCTGAATGAGCTTACTGCAGGGATTCAGTGCTTGGTACTGTGTACCAAATGCTAAAATCAAATTGAATATACAGTACAGATAAAGCAAGATCTTTCTCACACCAATTAGCATCATACTGATGTTACAAAGTGATCTCTATGATAAATTGATAACCCATATGATATAAACCATATGATAAGTTCATAATATATATGTAAATATATTAGAAAAAAACACACAGGTCATGTTTTTAGTGAACTGATAAAAATGAAGTGGCCTGTCATGTAAGGATCACATGCTCTGTTTGGATAGAAGTTCAATATCAGGACTGAATCCTACAGCAGACAAAAACATGATTGTGGGAAAAAAAAGTAAGAAAAAAATAATTCAAATAAATAAATCAACAGAAAATAAATAATAGGGTGAAGATTGCCCAGTGTCTCCTGGTGATCATACTATTGGTCATATAGTGTACAGTAGGCCCATATGTAGGTTCAAAAATATGCTATACTATGGCTATTGCTATCGCTATAGTTTTTTCTAGAGGGCATGTGTTTACATTATGTATGTGTAATATGTGACACACGAATACGGAAATATAAATACTCCACGCTGGTAATTTCACCAAAGGAAATATGGGTAAGGATAATAAAAAGGCCATCAATCACACAATTCACAGACAAATCTATAATATAATGCTATAATATTTACATTGCATAGAAAATGTATACAGTATTTAGAGCTGAGGCTTACTGGTGGGAAGGAAAGATAACTAAAGGGTAAAAGGTGTCTCAAAAGAATCCAATTACATGTGCACACTCATTCACACACAATTCACTCAAGGACAATTATGTACAAGTGATGATGGAGCACAGAAGAGGGGAAAATACCACTGAGAAGAAACAATCCTTTTTTTTTTAGATACTCCACTACTAAAAACTGACTTCAGTACATACAATTAATAGGTACACAATCTCAAGCTATAGACAAAATGAATAAAATCAGTGACAACAGTCCAATGGCTAGACACACTAACTCTCAGCAGTACTGCGTACATATGAATGGCATCCCACCGATAAATTTAAAATAATAATAATAATAATAATAATAATAATAATGATAATAATAATAATAATAATAATAATAATAATAAATTTATACAAAAAATAATAATAATTATAACAAATGAAAATAAAAGAACCATATTAACCAGCAAACCAGCGAACAAAGGCCACTAACAGAATAAAGCAACAAACACAATAATGCACAAAACCAATACAAATAATTGTACCAGAGCAGAGGAAGTGGTGTGTTTAGAGCATCTTACATGAGAGGCTGAGGGGCAGCCTTGTTAGTCCAAGTAATGGCAAAGGTGACAGGATGGCTTTTCAAGCAGAACCTCGATGCTAGAGCCAGGGGGCGTGGCCTGTACTGTCCAGATCACACCAAAGGCTTATTGAGTGGCCTCACCAGCTCAGCCGATTCCAGAGGCAGAACAGGGGGGCTCGCACTGGGCATTAATGCCACAGGCTGACTGAGTGACCTCCCAAGAGACACCCAAGCTAGAGGATGATAATTGCAGTGGTTTAAAGGGGGTTGGCGCCAATGGCAGCTGTACACCACATGTACACCACATGTTTAAATCATGCACCCAGTCACATAATCACAGACACGTGAACCATCTACTTCTTCTTTGTGTTTCAGCTGTTCCCTTTCAGGGGTCGCCACAGCAAATCATCTGCCTCCATATAACCCTATCCTCTGCATCCTCTTCTCTCACACCAACTAACGTCATGTCCTCTCTCACTGCATCCATAAATCTCCTCTTTGGTCTTCCTCTAGACCTCCTGCCTGGCAGTTCCAACCTCAGCATCCTTCTATCGATATATTCACAATCTCTCCTCTGAACATGTACAAACCACCTCAATCTGGCCTGTTATTAAAAAAAATAATAATAATATAAAAAAAATAAAGAAATAAATATACAGTATATATATATAAGTACTAGAATTTAAGTCAAGTTTAATCACACTCATTGTCTAGTGTCTGCTGTAAGTAGTGTAATTGTGAATTGTCTTATCCATCTTACATTTATGTTTATTATATTCTTGTTTGGTGTATGTGGAAATAACACATAGTCATAGACTTTGTTCATAAGTGCTTAATGGTTGGCACTATCACCTTGCACCACAGGGTTACGGGTTCGATTCCGTGTGCATGGAGTTTGCATCTTCCCCAAACCAAATCTTGGTGGGTTTTCTCTGGGTACTCTGGTTTCCTCCCTGACTGGAGTTCCCAAATTGCCCATAGTGTGTGAATAAGAGTGTGTGTATGTGTGCATGCCCTGTGATGGATTGGCACCCTGTCTAGGGTGTACCCTGCCTTGTGCTCTACTGTACTGTAAGTCACCTGGGATAGTCTCCAGATCCCCCTGAGACACTGTACACAGGACAAAGCGGTATAGACGATAAGTGAGTGTGTGAGTGAGTGAGTGAGTGTGTGAATGAGTGAGTGAGTGTGTGAGTGAGTGAGTGAGATTTGTCCCATATGTTTCCGAACTATCTGTGACAGGGAGAGCAAATGTTAAACAAAAATAGGAGAGAAATTCATCATGCAGTAAAATTATTTTTGGATTATTTGTGTTATTAATGCCATTTTTATTAGAAGACAATTTTTAAACAGTAAACTGCTTAAACAATAAACAATGCTTTTTGTTTATGCAAATATTACACTTTAATTACAGGAGCTGATCGGTTAATAGATGCAAATTCAATAATGGTCAATAACAATGATGCACATTGTATCCCACCAACATGTTTGCTTGAAGGTCAGAGCTAGAAAATTAATTGTGTCTTTTTCCTGATCTCTGTCCAAGTCATTGAAAGTCTTGTTGCAGCATGGAAATGTATGATAAACATGCCATTAGCATAAATTTCATTTATCTGCAAAACCCACATGAGTCTCTGAAATTACTGTATTTTTTTGTTCTTAGGGTTTTTGTCTGTGAATTTGTCTATGAAATTTGTCAAACTTATTTAACCAGGCCAGTCCCAACAACATCCAGTCAACTCAAGTGAGAAAGAAATAAGGGAGCTTGTGTTACAGTAAGTGGCTCTTCAGGGCATTTCCATGACAATTCGTTTGCAATTTCCATGACAACCAAATTTTAATCAGTGAGAAAGCTATAAGGGACTTGGTGCAAGCAATTATCTCTCGTTTTTTATCTACTAGTTGATTTGAGAAATTATTTTTTCTTTTTTTTTGATGTGCTCTGTCAAGAAAGGAGGTCACAGTGTGAACAGTAGGCTGACCAAGCAGCACCGTTCATGTTGTGTAATATTAAATGCAGTTTAATATTATATCAGTAAAAAGTTTAATCCTCAAGATAAGTGATGCCTCCATTTACCAGGCTGACCTACTGTATACTGTACATGCTACATCACTGAACTACAGCTCAGCTGTCATTGTTGCCCATGTTGCTCACAACTTCACAAGCTGACACACATACAAAAAAAGGATCTGTTGTTCTTTTTGCTGCACCTGTTAAAGGGTTGCCACAGCAGACCATCTGATACACACATTTGGGACAAACTTAACACCAAATTTTCTTCCTAAAACAAAATCCCATTTTATCCAAGCTTGGGACTGGATCTACTGTAAGGATCTGTAAAGAATTCCCGGGGATTAATCATGTAGACCAATCTTTTTTTTAAACTTAAATTCTGGTTAACTTTGAGTGTCTTTCTTTCTTTCTTTCTTTTCTTTCTTTCTTTCCAGCTGGAGGTGGTTTTTCTCTGGATGCCACAAGATCCTCGCAGGGTTGGCCTTTGTCTGTTGGAGCTGGCACAAGCTCCAGATGCCTCGGGCTGGGTAAAAACACCCAGTCAACATATACATTATGTGACTGTGATCATACCTAACCATCCCTATCTCTCTCTCTCTCTCTCTCTCTTCTCTTCTCTCTCCTTCCCTCTCTTTCCCTCTTCCTGTCTCTCTCTGTCGAGCTACACATGTCGCTCCTGAGCATCCAGGGATCCAGACCCCCTCTGCCCTCTGGACCTGTCTGACTCATCCTGGTGCCCCGCTACTGATTGGAGATCTCGTCACATGGAGGCCTGTGTGCTCTGCTTGGGATGCGTGTGGTGACTGGGGACGGTTTCACTTGTGTCCTAGAAATGGTAAGCTGCCAAAATGAGGGTGTATTTTATAATTTTTCTATGGGGATGGTCTCCACTCCTAATAACCTCAATGTTATATGAGCAGATCTCATCTGCCATTCAATCTCTAAGAAACTTTAACAATTAAATTTTATTGAATTAAATGAAGTTAATATTGGCACTAAATTTAGTGGAGGACAATCAGGCCTATATGGTAGAGTGGCCAGACGGAAGCCACTCCTTAGTAAAAGTCACATGGCAGCCCGCCTGGAGTTTGCCAAAAGGCACCTGAAGGACTCTCAGACCACGAGAAACAAAACTTCTCCAGGAAAACCTTCCAGAAGGACAACTATCTCTGCAGCAATTCACCAATCAGGCCACTCTACCATATAGGCCTGATTGGTGAATTGCTGCAGAGATGGTTGTCCTTCTGGAAGGTTTTCCTCTCTCCACAGAGGACCTCTGGAGCTCTGACAGAGTATTCATCCAGTTCTTGGTCACCTCCCTGACTAAGGCCCTTCTCCCCCGATAGCTCAGTTTAGATGGTCGGCCAGCTTTAGGAAGAGTTCTGGTGGTTTTGAACTTCTTCCACTTAGGGATGATGGAGGCAGTGTGCTCATTGGAACCTTCAAAGCAGGAGAAAGTTTTCTTTAACCTTCCCCAAATTTGTGCCTTGAGATAATCCCGTCTCTGAGGTCTACAGACAATTCCTTTGACTTCATGCTTGGTTTGTGCTCTGACATGAGCTGTCAACTGTGGGACCTTATATAGACAGGTGTGTGCCTTTCCAAATCATGTCCAATCAACTGAATTTACCACAGGT
>JAOVVA010000016.1:1182181-1197592 GCA_028565275.1 Leiocassis micropogon
CACACACACACACACACACACACACACACAATAAAATCAAGAAATAAATGTTTTGATTCTTACTCCTATGGTAATATAGACAGATGGCAATATTTGCTATGTTGTTACAGTGAGTTGTTTGTTAACACACACACACAGCTGTGGTATGAGGGGTGGGACCAGTACTTGGCCAATGGCAAGCCTGTCGCCACAGCGACAGTTTTTGACAGACAGTAAGCCATGCTAATCTCTAAAGCAGGCATACTAGTTGGGTTTATTTGTATTAAATACAACAATAAAAACCTCTTATTCACAGAGGAGTGAGGTTGACCTTTGGAATTTGCGTTTGGGTGTGACATCATGTTAGGAATGTGTACATGTGTATATCACTCCCACATGCAAGATATTGAATTTTGACTTTGTGTGTGTGTGTTATTGTCAAGGCTTAATAACTGATAATACTTTAAGTCTGATTCGCTGTCTGTTCATTTGTCTTTAGGTGGAGAGAAAGCCCAGGGAGAGGAAGTCTCTACGACAGGATCTACGTCAGACATGTTTAAAGGATCACACACAAGTTCTTCAGAATGGTAAACCAGAAAGAGTTACGTCCTGTATTAGAGTCGTTAGATCAAATCTGAATGTACAGTACGAGTCAATAGTTAAAACAATCCTGAAGGCATCCGAAATATGCAGTAATCTTCTTTGATCAGCTTTTTGATAATGAGATGTATCTGCTAATTTTGCTCTGTAAAGTCTTTATAACGGAGGTAAGTTTTGGTCTTGCTTTCCTAGGAAGGTCTTTATGAGAGACAATTTCATGACGGTGCTTGATAGGTTTTGCAAATGCACTTGACTGTTCTTGCAAGAACTATTTCAGAACAGCTGATCATCTTGGCTTTAAAATAACACCTGACTGATGTCGTTGTTGCTGTTGTTACTTAATTACATATTTCCATATGTGTCATTTCATAGTCTTGAAACCTACAGTTTTGTTCTAGAATGTAGAAAATACGTTATGCGCCAAAATATACAGTACAGAAACTCATGCATGTGTGTTTGTCGGCGGCGCATAGCTCCGGCCGCACGTGTTCTCAGTAGTGAAAAGGAAGTTGTGTTGTGCAGTTGATGATGGAAACGAGTCTCCTGACGAAGGAATAAGTATCCATAGTTGAGTATTATTTACGCTCATACGAAAAGTCACACAATCCCTTCCTATACCCGTCCCATTTCCCCCTATCTTACACCACCTGATGCCTACTTGTAGGGAACATTAAAGGGGAGTGTGTTCAACTGTGACAATCCGCCAAGGACTGTGTCTGCATTATGCGAGCAAATCGTCTCCTTTTGCAGCGTGAACGATATGATCACTGTCTACAGCGAGGCGGTGCACACACACTTCCAACTTACATTACATTACACATACCAGGGTAAATCAACACGCGAGTAGTGTGTATGTTAGCGTTTTTCAGGAGAAATAACCTCACAGATGGAAATTCACCACAGCGTTCATCGTGTTAAAACCAGAGGTGGAAATTAATGAGTTACATTTACTCGCGTTTCTGTAATTGAGTAGTTTTTTGTGTTCTAGTCTTTAAAATCTGTAATTTTACTTTTACTTAAGTATGTTATGTTTGAAGTATTGTACTTCACTACATTTTAAATCAAATTCGCTACTGAGTTAAAAATAAATTAATGAAAATAAAAACTTTGATTTTAAGCACAAGAAAGGTAACAGCTTTATTATGTTCCTTCAATTAAAATCAACTAGTTTGAGTTTTATATCCGCTTGTCTTATATTACACTAGAATCCCCCATCCCACCCCCGCTGTTAAAAAAAAAAATAACTCGGTAACTTTAACTCTGAGTACATTTTTAATGAGCTACTTTTTACTTTTACTTGAGTAGATTCTTAGACTGGTAACTTTACTTGTACTTTAATAAAAAAATCACTAAAGTAACAGTACTTTTACTTGAGTACAAATTTTTATTCCTTCTTCTACCTCTGTATAAAACCCTTCTGTCCATCAAACACATTTTATTTGACCGTAATTACTTTTACTCCTGTGAGGAACTTGTTTTATTCTGTGTACACTTTTTAAACAAGTAAATTAAAATTTAGTTTTAAAGTTTTTAGAAAAAAATAATCTTAAACTAGTTTTGAATAATAGAAACTGACTCTTGCCGTGAATATAGCTGTGGAAGCTGGCATGGCGTTAAAAAAGGAAGTAAGAAAGAAAGCAAAAGAAACTGACAGACGACAACAAGGTGATATTGTTCGTCTTTTCATTTCAGTACTGTATATTTTGGCACATGCTGTAAATCACTTAACAAAAAAACCACTGAATTAATAGACGGTGTGTACAAACTTTCGACTGGTACTGTACACATTGTCTCGGCTATACATACAATTATACACCAGTCATTGCTTTATATGATGTTCCAGCATGCCTGTACTTTGTCCATCAGAAGAATACACCTGCTACCTAACAATATCTGCTCAGCGGTGGTCCTGAGTCGCTCCTTTTTCTCTGCTGGAGTTTACAGATAGGATCTGCTGAGCTACACGATAACAGATGGGATGCAGTCAGTAATCGTACACCTATATTGCAATTCGATCTGATAAACTGGATTAAAGAGTGTAGCGACACGGCGAGGGGAAATAAACCGCGTTCATCTTCATTAAGGCTGCAATTTACGGATTAAGGATTATTATTCTTTCTTTAATCGAATTTCTCCCTTGTGCCTAGATGAGTGTACTATGACTCTGAGACGATGGCCAGCGAACCCCTCGAAGGTTTCCACGAGGTGAACCTGGCATCACCCACCACCCCGGACTTGCACGGCAGCCACGAGTCGCATGCGCCGAAGCCCGCCGCGCCACCCAGCACCCTGTACCGCACGCACTCCATGAGCGCCAACACCTGCCCTCCCAACACTCTCTATGTCGATCAGTTACCCACCCAGCCGGTGTACCCCGCTCCCAGAAACCTGGACAACGATGAAGCGCATAACGGCAGGTAATAACCACGACCTGAAGAGCAGAACGTTCTTTTTTTTATTCATTGAAGAATGACACACACTTTCTATTCTTTTATAGTTCTGATTAATTTTGCATAAGAATTATCACTCATGTTATAAAAAGCCAGTTTCACTCCCCAGCCTCTTGTTTTCTTTTTTAAAGCTTTGCAGATTATATAATCGTGTACTGTGAGCTATAGAAATACCGTCTTGGAACGAGCGCATTCATAATTAATACCTCAAATGATCCTGTGCTCTGAAGAACACAATGTCATGATTGGTGACTTTAACAGCGCAGTGCTGTAATGCATCTTGTGTGCACGCATGCTGATTAACTCTCGATTTCTCCCACGCAATATGCAAACGAGTGGGAAGTCAGCCAGCTGTGACCGTGGCAGGAGCAGGAGCACGCGAGCTCGTTTCATCGTACAGCATGTATTTACGCGTCCACTGCCAACCGAGGGGTCGTTTCCGCCCGCTGACGAGATCCTCGACGACATGCCTTGTTCGCAGCAGGATTAAAAAATAATAATTATAACGTGATGCTATTTCCTGTGGGTGGATCATTTCTCCGTAATTGCAGGCTGCTCTGTGTCTGTGTAGGGGGGCCGGCCTGACGCAAACCCGCTCCTGTGCTGTGTTGTGTCTTCATTTACGCTTGTGTTTTTTTCAATGCCATCTTGACTTTTCAGTTTTAAAAGTGAGTTTGAGAGTTTTAGAATCTATACGTGGTTAAAATGAATAGAGGCTTCTGCAACTGGTTGATTAATCAATATCCTTTATAAACATTAAAGTCTTTTTTTTGTAATTACCCAGGGCTTAAACTAGCTAATCAAAGTTTCCCCCTATTCTGACCTCGTACATCAAATATGATGATCAGCTCTCCTCAGCTATATACTGTAGATTGATTTATATTAGGGCTGTCAATATTAACACATTAACCTCATGATTAATCTAGAAATTTTAACACATTACTTTTTTTAATGCAAATTAATCAGGTGATCAAGTTTGATCGTAATGGCTTTTTATAATCGCAGCACCCGGCTGTGTGTGATAATGGCACTTTTAACATGGATAATAAGATGACTGAGGAAACATCACCAGGTGTCCTGAATGGCAAGTTTCATTATAAAAAACGTCCAGATTGAAGTTTGGATAAAACCAAAGCCATGTGCTCGAGCTACCTTCAAGGGGAACTATTTTTACAAGAATACATTAAACGTAAGACTTGGGAGTGGTGGCTCAGGTGGCTAAGGCTCTAGGTTGTTGAGGTTCGAGTCACAAATGCTGAGGGGGGAGGGGCTTGGAAATGGGTAGGAAATGGTTTTTAAATGCTTTTCTGTGCACCATGGTTGTAAAGAGTTCTTTTTTCACACTATTTTGTTTGAACTCTATAGATGTTTTGTTGTGTGTGAAAATTTATGTGGATCATCTGGTCCTGAAATAGACTAACCAGCTCATATGTTTTCAACATCCATTCTGCTGTTAATGTCACTGAAAATTACAGGTAGTCCCAGACTTACGAACAAGTTCTGTTCGTAAGTCGGATTTGTTCTTAAGTCCGACAGAGTCTTATACGCCTTTGACACAAATATACAAAGTAAAGCATACCAATCCACTTGACGAAATCTCTGTCTCCTTTCCCCACACTGTGGCCAAAAACTGTAACCACACCTAAGGAAATTAATCTCACACTAATGTGTCTCACATCACTGCACTGCAGTGTCTATTTTTTTTAATATAATACACATAAGCTACTTCCACTATATGTTTGCACCTACGAATGTTAGTAGAACTGCGGTTCGTTCTTATCTGTGGAAAAATTGTAACTTGAATGTTCGTAGGTCGGGGACTACCTGTACATCTGTTTTGATGTTTGATGTGAGCATGAACTGAAGCTCCTGCCCTGTATCGGAATGATTTTATTCATTGTGTTGCTGTCACATGACTGGCTGATGAGATAACACCGTGAACATGTAGCTATTCATGTTTTCCTAATAGAGTTATCCGTGAGCATTTGTCTGTTTTTATGCAGTTGCCGAAATCCACTAACATTTCTTCCTGGACAAATGACATTAAAGCAATTTACTACCTATATTCTGTGTCTGGTGTGTCAGGTATAAATATATTTTAATCTTTAAACATCAGTCATGCTGATTATTTACTTGTGTGTCCGCAGCTTGCCTGGACCGGAGGGCTCGGCCTCACAGGAGGCGGGGACAGGCGATGGGAGTGGCTCGTTGGCTGATGACGGAGATGACCCCATGGGCCTGAGCACAGACAGCCTGTCTCGACTCCGAAGCCCTTCTGTGATGGAAGTCAGAGAGAAAGGATACGAGAGGCTGAAGGAAGAGCTCGCCAAAGCTCAGCGGGTGAGGGATTAGTTAAATCCCTAAATCATTATCACTGTAACAGTAATCATACTCACTCTAGTTTATATCCATAACCTTACACTACACTCTGAAATGCCTGGAGTACAGTCATCTGGCACTGCTTTCATCTCAGTTATTATTTAAAACAATAGGCTTGTAAAATAATACTGACATAGTAGTGACATGTAATGATAGTCAGTAGCTCTCAGGAAGTTCAAATCAGTTTTATTTCCAAAATAAAATAAAAAAACACTATGGAAATAAATTAGAAAATGTACAGAAGTATAGACTGTAACTATCAGTTTGTTCCTGATGAGTAAGCCGAGGGTGACCGTGGCAAGGAACAACCTCTCTGAGGTGACAAAAGGAAGAAACCCTGAGAGGAACCAGACTGAACAGGGAACCCGTTTTTATTTTGTGATATCAGATAGTATGACCATAAATCAGACCCTGCTCTGTCTGTTCAATATAACAGGAAAACGTGTTTAAGTAAATATTAAATTCACTTTCATTTTTGGAGACAAAACTGTTCAAAGTGTTGCAGCCGGCCGCAGTGTCCATGTGGGTTTCCTCAGGGTTCTCTGGTTTCCCCTCAGCTTCTAAAAAAACTTGGCAGGAGTTGTTATATCTTGTTATGTATTGAATTGAATTTTCTCACAATATGCGAATGTTTTGGCGCCATGTAATGTCCTGCAACACTCCTGGTGTTCCTGGTAGAGTACTTTTAAAAGTAAGTATGTACAGCATACAACAGGGTTTTACAATATACAGCGGTACCTCAGCATACAAATTTACTCTGTTCTGAAGGTGAGTTCATAAGGTGAAATTCTGTTTTGTGAAACGCGTTTTTCAACAGGAAATAATGTGAATGCAGATAATTCGTTCCAGCCACCCAAAAATATTAGCAATATTACTAATTTCCAACACTATAATCATATTTTGCATATAAAAACAATCAAAACATTTATAAAATACATGAAAATTAAGTAAAATATAATAAAAATAGAAATTAAACCTTACTTAACCTTAATTTATGATTCCTATTGACATCAGCTGCTTTAAAAATTAAACTGAAGCGGCTCCCATTTCTTCTTGCTATCATCCTTGTAAACATAAATAAATAAATAATAAATTAAATAAAATCTTGCACAAAATCAATATTAAAAAAAAAAAAAAAACACACAAAAAAAAGTTAACTTTCTTTGTTTGGCTTTCCACTGACACAAACAAGTTCTATCCGACTACCAGAAGCACGCAAGACCGAAAGTTGTTTCGCATGCTGAGGCAAATTTTTAGCAAACTTTTAGTTGTTGAGGCGACAATTCACAAGGAGGGACGTTTATTAACCGAGGTACCACTGTAATTGGATGTTCAGATATTTATATTTTTTGCTACATACATTGATTTATTTTTTTTTTAAAGTGGGACCCACCTGTTAAGTCAGGATTTACTTGTGAAATCAGACTTTATCTACGCACTGTTCTGTTAAAGCTACACTATTTAGCTCTTATCCGATTCACATCAGGAGTTCTGCCTTAGATCCCACAGGAAAGATATTGTAGTACGCTTTAGTTATACTGTTGTAAGCTGAAACATTTACTATAGTAATTACTGCACTCTGTAGTAAACTGTGGAGTTTACTATTCTAATTGCTACATGCTGTAGTATCATAATTTTTACCGCATGGAATTGCTGGGTGATCACACACATATACACACACACATACACACACACATGCATACGCGATGAAGCCGAAATAACTTCCCCCTCCTTTGTTCTGGGTGATTTATCATTTATACACATTATAAATTATACCATCAAACTGACTCGGCTCAGCTGTGGCCGTTCTCACAAAAGTCACATAAATACAGCATAGTATTTAATACGGATTTAACAATGACATCACAAAAGCCTGATATTACATTTAGCTGTAATTCTGTGCATTAATGTTCGAAATGTTTGTCCGTGTAAGCTTCAGTGTCGAGTGTTTGCGTATAGTGACGGGCAAATAAGAATCGTGTGTGTGGTAGAGACTCAGGCTCGACCAGCTGTTCAGTAAAGACAGACGGTTGGCTCACAGTCGCTGTATTTTCCAGCCCAGCTACGTTAATCCAGGAAAGACATCTTGGTGAAGAATATAGACAGAGTGACAATTTTAAGAAAAACAGAAGATTATTAAACTTAATTTACTCATTTAATGACTCATTTAATTGCTCATTCATTACTCATTTAATTGAGTATTAATATTGTTCTTGTAGCATATGATTTTTTGTTTAAGCATAAATTTATAGTAAGAAGCCATTAAACATTTCAAGGTTTCTTTTTTTTTAACTACTGACCCTGATGTGTGTCAGTAGTTAAAAAAAAAAAAGAAACCTTGAAATGTCTAGAAATATGTTTAATAATGTTGAAAATGATTCATGTTTAATTAAAAGTCTTGTAATTATAATGAAACAGATATCAGAATATAAAAAATTCATCTGCAGAAATTGATAGAACACGAAAATATTAGTGATCGGGCCAAAAAAAAAAAAAGGACGTCTAAGGCTAGGACCAAGAGGACAGGTTTTATTTAGACTCACAGGTCAGGTTTACTCTATAAACATGAAATACATGGTCGTCCAGTTTTAAAAAAAAACATCCTTATTTTCATATAATCAGTGTCATTTTGGTCCACCGTATTTCTGTCCTCTAAACTCCCCATGTTGCGTCAGCATGTCGAGACAAGTTCTTTGTTTTTTTTTTTCGATTGCTGACTACAACACGTAGCAGCACAGCATTGTTTACTCACAGTAAGCCCTTAATCCCCAAAGATTATGGGAGGAGGCACTGTGGAGGTAGTGCAGGTGTTAAGTAGAACAGGGAAACAGGAAAAGGAGATTTAAACCGTATCTGCCTTCAGCTCGATGGAGAGCGTGATATCTCTGGTGAAGCTGGAAGCCGTATCGAGGAGAGACAGACGGTGTAGAGAGAGTAGGCTTATGCCGTTCCCGGTGTAAAACCCTACCGCTGATACACAGAATATCTTTGTGTTATTGTGGGAGGAGGGAAACTATTAACTGTGCTAGGAGGAGATCTGTGTCACGCTAAAGCTTTCAGTATAGAAACTACCATAGAAAGGATATAATACAAGAAAGTGTTGTATAAGCTTTCAGCCAAAACATGGTATTGGTCCTAGATGGTGTCTCACCTAGGTGAAAAAATAAATTTTTTAGATAGGATTATATAACACCATTCTTTATAAAACATAATGCTTCTTATCTCCCCATACATGCTTCGTTTTTGTAAATATGCAAACACACTCTTTTAATTCAAATCTTTCAATGATCTTAATTGTCATTCAGATGAAACTTGGCCAATTTAGATTTTGCATGAAAAGACATAAACCTGAAAAAGTATATTATTCTAAATTGCAAAATTGTTAAGCTATTGCAACATGAATTAGACATGGTTACGGACACTACAGATTTTTTGCTTTTACCAAAAAACTACTTAAGCAACAGGTCATATGCTTCTAGAAGCTTATACTTATTTAGTATTAATTCAGGTTGCTAGCTTGAAGCCTGATTGTCATTCACATACTACGGGAAAATTGGGAACACCAATTAGCCTAATCTGCATGTCTTTGGAATGTGAAAGGAAACCCACCAAGCATGGGGAGAACATGTAAACTCCATGCACACAAACCCAGAGGTGGGAAGCAAACCCCGGACCCTGAAGGTGCGAGGTGACATCGTGACGCACGAATCCACCGTGCTGCCAAGGAAATATGAGGAATTATCAGATTATGATGTCAGATATGAAGCAGAGGTTGGCGGTGGCAAGAAAAAACTGCCTAGGAAGAAATCTTGAGAGGAACCAGACTCAACAGGGAACCCATCCTCATTTAGGAGATATCAGATAGCAGGGATTGATTTACAGTCATGCTGTGTGTTAGGAGGCTGAAAGTTCAGTATACTGTAATGGAAGAGGGTGTATAATAGGAAAATTTTATGTCAAATTTTACATCCCAAGTTACTTTACTTCAAAAGAATCCCCACGGGTTTACAAAAGTTCATGTGTACAAAGTTGGCTATCTGTTTAAACGCTCTGTGAGATGCTAGATTTGATGTAATAACTATTAGATGCTTCTGATTGGACAATCCTCATGAGTTTATTAAGAGTGCTTTGGTTGTGTTTATCCAGAGCCAGTATCTTTTAGCAGTTAATGCTGTTGGGGAAATATAAGCAGATCCGAACCAAGATCTCAGAACAAAATGGACTCCTAGAAGTTCGGTTCATTTTTTTTTTTTTAGCAATTTACAAACAACTAAAGGTGCCACGAGCATCTGCACAAGCAGCTGCATACGAATCTAAAAAAGAAAAACCTAGCTCCACACAAACTTTCATCACAGGCAAGAAGCACAGGGATGAAGCTTTAGATGAAAAGGTTCAAATGGGCTCCTATCCAACAAAGGTGTTAAAGACGCCAGGTATCAAAGCATGCACATCCAACATTAAGAGTCCTACATGGCCTGAAGGCACAAAATAAAGCACAGGACACCAGTGCTCTACACCAGCGTGAGCTGTCAGAACGGATTACAGCCTTGTCGCGCTAACACCACCATACAATACGCCAGTGTGGTTTAGTTCACCGGCACCCTGTGATTATCAGGACAATGAGAAAGTTGTTACAGGAAGCAGTGGAGAAAACCCTCGGCGATGCTCTGGATTAAGAGCGTGTGCTTGGGAAGGAATGAAAGGAGAGAAAAGACTCCTGTTGAAAAGAGTGGTAGAGGGTGGAGTGCAGATCAGTTTTCATATCCCTCAACAGGTTAATACACAACATCTCGCTACCACTCTCAATCTCCTTGTACAGTTGTCATCAGAATTGCTGGTTCTTACAGTAATCTTCACTAGCACTAGCAATTACAGGCTGCTATGAATAGCAACGTTATTGCACAGGAAGCTGAAAGTGTGCATCAGACGTGGACCCATGGGACACGACTAAAAAAAAAGTGCATACAAGCATACAGCAGTGGAATTAAATAAACACGCTGTCTCAGTTTATATACACAGTGTCTAATGTACACAATTTGGTCAAAAGCATGTGTGCAAAGAAAAGACATTCAGCTCAGGTGTTTCAGCCACACCCCCTGCTAACAAGTGCTTAGAATTTAAACATAGTCACGCAACCTGTGTAAACACACACTGGCAGTACAGGAGAACATGTCACACTGACTTTAAGCACTGTGACTTTAAACATGGTGCCGCATAGAAGTCAGTCTCTGAAATATTTATTCTACATAATACATTTTTTAAAATAGTACTTAAGTAGGCGACGCGGTGGCTTAGTGGTGAGCACTGTCGCCTCGCACCTCCAGGGTCTGGGTTCGACTCCCGCCTCAGGGTCTGGGTTCGACTCCCGCCTCAGGGTCTGGGTTCATGGAGTTTGCATGTTCTTCTCGCGCTTGGTGGGTTTCCTCCAGGTACATCCGGGGTTTCCTCCGTTTTTCCTCCCACAGTCCAAAGACATGCAGATATTAGGTTAGATTAATTGGTGTTCCCAAAATTGGGTGTGCCCTGCGATAGATTGCCACCCCGGCCAGGGTGTACCTCACTTCAAGCCCCAAGTCTCCAAGGATAGGGTCCAGGCCCCTCCCTGACCCTGTATATCGGATAAAGCGGTAGAGTGAGAGACGATGAGTGAGAGTGTGCGAGGACTAAAGAAGTATGAGACATCATGGACTCGTACCCCAGCAAGATTCCCATGGGCTTAATATTTTGAAATATTCTCTACAGCACCAGAGATTATCTCTAGATATCTTAATATCATTATCCAGCTTCCTAATAATTTACAGACATCGGAAAGGTTTCTAAGTGCAGATTTATAGACCTGAAAATTTCACCATCTCCTGCAACTCTCTAATCGTGACTCATTGTGCACTACAGTTCTGACTGCCTCATTATTATCTCATCATTTTTAGATGTCCATGTCATATGAGACCAACACTTTGTTTTGGGTGTATTTTTACTTACTCACTAGTCTCCTTATATTTATGTGAAACAATCTACTGTATGAACTTGAGGTACAAAATACTGTAAATTGCAACATGCATCGAGTGAGCTATTGAACTATTTAACCGCAAAAACATTTTTCATACCATTCTTTTTCCTCTGAGTTGGTGAGGTGTTATGTTTTCGGGTTTGCGCGGTGGCTGAATGTTTGTAGGATGAACATGGAGTCATCATTGTAACCAACAGAGAGATCAGATTACTACAGCGATTTGATAGCAAGGTCAAATATTTGAAATAGACTTTCTTTAATATCTTCCTCATTGTTATCTTCCCTTCCACAGATGTTGCTTTAATCTCTAATCGAAATCTTTTCAATCATATCACAAAAAATATCGTCCATATAAACGTAGCTATTGATTCAAACGGAGACAAGGTCACAACTAGGTCGTTATCTGAAATATTTTTCCTTCAATACATCCTTTCTGTTTAAAGTACAAGGTGCATTCAAGACTTTTGATTGCACGGAAAAACAGAACATTATCATTGTGAAAACTGCCTTTATTTATCTATATAATCGCCTGCTACACTAATAGACTTATCCCAGTGGTTCACTAGGGCTTGTATACCATCAAGGTAGAAAGTTTTCTCGAAGCCATGATCAGACTGCCTGCTGCATGTCTGAAACGCTTTAATGCCCCAAACATGTGGAAATGGCTTGGAGCGAGGTCAGGACTGTAGGGGAATGTGGCAATAACTCCTAGCCGAGTTCCTGTAATGTTCAGGCAGTCTTGGTGAATGATTGTGTGTACAATTCTCACAGACGGATGTCTCTTTCACAAGTTGGCGGTGAGTGAGCCTTCGATTTTTAAGGATCAGGCGTTCCATTTGTTGAATATTCATGTGAACTCTCAGCCACCTCGCCCAGGATTGTTATTCATAGACGTAGTGGCTTCTTTAAAACATGTTTTACTGCGGCTAAGCGTCTCATCGCCATCTGTAAAATCAATCGATTTTAAGTCTTTATTCATGAGTGCCGGTTTGACTTGAACGCCCTTTGTTGCCAAATTAGTAAGTAAAACCTCTAGACTTTCAACTTAATTTTCATCAAAGTTGATGTCAAGTGTTTTAACTCATCTTCACGAAGGGAGCCAATAATTCTGGAGCTGTCTGCAGGTATGAATGGCGTAGCTACTGTATAGGTCATGGGTAAGCACTGAAATAACCTTACTGACACATTCACATCTCTCTAATAAACCCGATCTGAAGCTTTTTATCGAGCGGACAATGTTACTGTGCCTGAGAATATAACAAACACTCCGCTGTCTATGAGTGTCTTCAGGGGACACTCCTTTGTGATTCAGCCATGACGGCTATTTTTCCGTCTTGGTCATTGAAAACGAAAAAAGTAAAATCCACCCTTCCCTACCCACTTTATGTTCATTCGTTCATTCATTCATTCATTCATTCATTTTTCATTCATTTTTTTTTTACCCATTTTCTTTCTGTCTTCATTTCATTGTTTGTTGCTTGAAGGAGCTTAAGTTAAAAGACGAGGAGTGTGAGAGACTTTCTAAAGTCAGGGACCAGCTGGGGCAGGAGCTGGAGGAACTCACTGCTAGCCTGTTCGAGGTTTGTTTTTAATTTATTTGTTTGGTTTCTTCTTCTACTTCTTCTTCCTTCTACGCAGAGGTCTTAGTGGACATCTAGTCGACCCAGATACAGAGCTTCACAGCACATCTACAGCTTATTATAAAGGCTTTGCATGATGAGTGAAATCCTAATATGGAAGAAATAATAACCCAGAGATGGGGAAAGAAATTACAACTTCAAGGAAATCTTTCATTGTTGATGAAAATAAGCAAAAAAAACCCTCTTAGTATTATGATGTGCTGACGAGCTGCTCGAGTAGCTGTTTGTCTTTCTTTGTTCATCTCTTCCTTGGTGATGGTTTTCAGTTTCATGTCCTCTTCTACCACATTTTCTTTTTCTCTTTTACATCCTGTACTTCTTACCTACTGTCCTTCTTGTATCTCATTCGTAGGGATGTTGGCTAACTCGCTTCCTCTGTAAGTGTGTGTATACGTGTGTGCGTAAAGGCTGACGTTAGCTCTCGGTGTGTGGGGGAATCTTGGAAAGTAATGTCGGTGTGAGAGTAGGGATGCTGATCCGACTCTGATGCGAACATTGTCTCGACAGGAGGCTCACAAGATGGTGCGAGAAGCGAACGTGAAGCAGGCGATGGCGGAGAAGCAGCTGAAGGAAGCGCTCGGGAAGGTGAGAAACAGTGGTTGCACTGTGTGTATGTGTGTGTGTGTGTCGGGGGGATGGGGTTGGAATGTTAACTTGTGCACACTGCAGCTTTCTTTATTCATCCCCGAAGAGAAGTTGTGTCTTGAGAGACGTCTCTATGAATATATTTCTCAAGCTATTTTCTCAAAGAAAAAAAAAAAAATGTTCATCAGTTTATTTTTCCAATCGGTTCATTTCAACCGATTTGTTCAATCGATACCTTTATGGTCCTCATATTATTCTAAATCTAATTAAACGGGTTATCTGATTAAAGTGTTAAATCACTTATTTCATGGCAAAACCGATCAAACATCTCGCTTCTTCTCTCCACAGATCGATGTCCTTCAGGCTGAGGTGGCTGCCCTGAAGACCCTCGTTCTGTCCACGTCCCCTACGTCACCGTGTAAGGAGCTGCCGTCGGGCTCCAAGGTGCCGTTCAAGAAAGGACACGTACGCAACAAGAGCACCAGTAGCGCTATGCTGGGCAGCCAGCAGGAGCTCAGCGTTCCACAGCCCATTGTGCGTGACTGCAAGGAGGCAAGGAACCCGTATCCTCTCTGTTTATATCATTTAACTGTATGGCCAAAACATCTGGGGACAACCTGACCATCACTGTCATATCACGTCCCTGTTGAACATCCTGTTCCAGATTTAGTCCTCTTGTGTTTGCTCTTATTATGAGTGCCAATCTTCTGGGAAGGCTTTCCACTAGATTTTGGATTGTGTCTTTTGGGATAAGAACATGAGACTGATAATAATGAGATTCCAGTTCCACTTCATCCCATGTCTTCATGGAACATTGAAGGGAAATTGTAACATTACAGCATACCCTTGTGCCCTTAAACTTTGTGTCTGTTTGATGCAGAAGCACATATGGGCATGATGATCAGGTGTCCACATACATTTGGCCATATAGTGTCTGTGTGTTTTAGTTAATTATTTTATTTTTATTTTAATACAGGTATACTTGAAGGCAAACATGTTTTTTTGTGTTATAGGTGTTGTGTCTATCCACCATTAATAATTAAATGTTTGCTATCAGTCTTATCAATAATATATTGAAGAATTGCCATAATCTGTTAAATATATCCCAAATTACCAGTATTTTTATTATCTGTCACTGTTTGCACGAATTACATGATGTTTTCAGTATGAGAAATTCGATTGATGTTTAAATCAACCCGGGACTTGATGAAATTCCTTGTGAATGAAGGCGTAAGAACGATTGACATTTACTGAAGACTTTAAGCACAGTGTGGTGATGAAACATTAGAACCGTAAAACATTTGAACCGTTAATGAAGGTCGTACATCCGTGAATGAAGGTCCCGGTTTAATGTGAACGTCCCTGGTAGAATAAAAACCTTTTTTAAGACAATTGGGAATACAGTAAGTCCCCTACATACAAATGAGTTCCGTTCCAAGAGCTTGTTCGTAAGTCTGATTTGTTTGTAAGTCAAACAAACATTATCTAGGTACTAGGGTACTAACACAATTGGATATACACAGTACTGTATATTACAGTACAGTGTTCTTTAGATGGTTGAGCGATTCATCTTAAAAGAACAAGCGATGTCTGCCAATTTTTCACCTTGCTCCATTCTCTCTATTATTTTCATTTTTGTCTCCATCATTATTGCTCTGCACTTATTAGCAGTTCTGGGATGCACGCTACACGCGTGTGATAATGTATGCTGGACATGTGATCTAACTCCTGTGACTGACCACACGCGAACACATGTTCGTATTTTTTTAAG
>JAOVVA010000016.1:1197692-1211763 GCA_028565275.1 Leiocassis micropogon
AGGTATTATATTGTTTATCATGGGAAGGTAAACATGAATCTCGGGTGTTCAGGGATGTTTTTCCTCGCCCAGAAGCCAAATCAATGAAATTAATTAATTTATTTATTTAAAATGCTTAAACTTGCATTGGTTGAAGAGTTCTGAGGAAGAATTCTGATGTAGATTTTCTAAGAATATTTCTTGGTATTGATGCACTAATAAAAGGTTCCTTAAATACATGTCAGTATATTAAATTAAACCTTAAAATTGTATTTAATACTAGTAGTAGATACATAATGATACTATTTTTATATAATATTTAGTGTGTGTGTGTGTGTGTGTGTTTGTGTGCATGCACATGTAGGTGGATTCCATCCTGTTCAATGAGTTCAAGGCATGGAAAGAGGAACCCACTTTGGAGAGAAGTTGCTCATTCTTGGACCGAATCTACAAGGAAGACATTTATCCGTGTCTCACATTCTGCAAGAGCGAGGTGTGTGTGTATATGTGTGTATGTACTGTACGGAGTCAGACAAAAAAATATACATGTGTATATTAAATATATATTATATAAACATTTTAATACTAAATTTATTGCTATACATTATACATTGATTTATATGATAATATTTGGATAATAATTAGATATTATGATGATGATGATGATGATGATGATGATTATTATTATATGAATATAATATACCTCATACTATTTTTCTTATCCTTAGGTGTGTATAATTTTTTTTGGCTATCTATCTCTTTCTCTCACTCTCTCAAGAAAGATATAGTGATATATACAGTATATATTAAAGACATGGTATTTATTCTTATGAACTGTGATATAACATTTAGGTTATTTTACTGGTATATAATTACACACCATGATATATGTGAATATGTGAAATGTATATAGTATATATTTTTGCCTAGAATCACCTGGTACAGTGTTACCTGTGCAGCTTTGGCACAATAAGGAAACCATTAACTAGGCACCTGAACTTCCGTGAGTACATGAGAGAGAGAAAATCTGGCGAGTGTAGTGACCATAGTACAATCACCTGCGCCATAGCATTTGCATAAATCATACCCCAGGACGGAAGAGAGAAGTTGATTTACATAAGAGATTAGCTCATCCTGATAAAATATACGACTACAAATACTGTCTCAAAGATTTTATTGAGTTGCCTTTTATATATCAGGATCTTCAGCTAATGTTAATATCAAACATCAGAATTAAGAAAGACGTTTAATTTCAGTTACTGGTTTGAATATTTCGTAACCGTTAATCTCCAGGGATATTCATACGTAATGTTTATTAGTTTCTAGAGCTGTGAATAAGAGCAGTGCAAGCTGACAGGAAGGCGAAAGTAACTCAATTAAGCACTCTTTACAAATGTGGTGACCAGAAAAGCATCTAAGAACTTGTCAGACATTGAGGTGGATGAAGATCATATCAGGTTCCTCTCCTGTCAGCCATGAACAGGAATCTGTCTGTCCAGTTTAGGAATTTTGTAGATTTTTGTACAGGAAGATAATGAAGACCTCGTGTAGACAAACAATTTATATAAAATCCTACATACCAAGAAATTGATAAGTAAGAATTGTGAAGTTTCACATTTTTGTTCTTATAGCTCGGATCAGCTATTCTGGAGGCTGTGGAGAGAAACACACTGAGTGTGGAGCCAGTGGGGTTCCAGCCACTACCGGTAGTCAAAGCCTCAGCCGTGGAGTGTGGAGGGCCCAAGTGAGTACTGCCAATCACCTGCTTCCTAACCAACAACTGCAGACATGTTGTGGTGAGGACTGATAGTGGGCCTTTTTCATAAAGAAATAATTGTAAAATATATATGAATGAATAAATACATAAATTAATTATGTACAGTACATAAAGTCAGTAAGCCATGTAACTAAGTTAGTAAGTTATACTGTATATGTAAAGGAAGTTAGAAAGTTAATTAAGTTACCAAGAAAGTAATTGAAGTAAGTTAGAAAGTTGAAAAAGTAAAGAATTTGAAAGTTCACCAAGTGAGCAAATAAAGTACTGTAAGGATGTTAGGTAAGGTAGAAAGCAAAGAACATAAATAATGTAAAGGAAGTTAATTAAGTTAATTTAAGTAAAACAAGTTAAGAAGTTACGTTGAGTAAATACCATATGTGTATTAAGTAAAGTATGTTAAAAATTTAAAGTAAATAACAAAGTTAAGTATGGGAATAAGGATGTAAAGTAAGTTAGAAAGGAAAAGAAGTGAGTAAGTGAAGTAAGGAAGATACGTAATTGTGTAAATGAGATGAAAGTTGAAAAGTCATAAAAAAAAAAAGTTAGTAAAGTTAGTTAAAAAAGTAATATAAGATAGAAAATTAAGTATTGTAAAAGAAGCTTGAAAGTTAACTAGATTAGAAAGCTGAAAGTAAATGAAGTACGTTGGAGAGCCAAGTATGTAAGTTAGACAGTTACATAAATAAGTGAAGCAAGAAAGTTGAGTGGAAAGTTAAAAGGTTGAATAAGTAAACAAAGTAAAGTTATCAAGTTACGTAAGTAAAGCAAATAAGTATGTAAATTGAAATAGAAAAGTAATTATGTTTGAAATGGTGTTAAGTAAGCTAAAAAGTCAAGTGAGTAAGCAAGGTAAGTTCATTGTAAAATTAAGTAAGCAAAGCAGTTAAGTGTGTAAACGAAGTTAGAAAGATAAATACATACAGTAACTGAAGTATATTATTAAGTGAGTGAAGTAAGGAAGCTAAATAAAGTAGAAAGGTGTAAGCAAGTTTAAGTTGGAATGATGTATAAGAAAATTAGTTCAGCTTAAGTTAAAGTTAAGCAAGTAAATAAATAAAATAGGGCAACAAGGTTAAGTAGGATAAGTAATTAGTAAGTTAATAAGTAAGGGGCAAGTGCTGTCCCTTTCTGTAATAGAGTCCACATTCACAAAGATAGACATTGTTTAAAAAACAGCACATTTATAAGATTTTTTAAAATAACATTTTTTATACTATGGGGTGTGGCGTTACTGGCACAGATCTCTCACTCAGTCAGAAATGTATTCAGGTAACAAATGAGCTGACATTGTTTTAGGTTTATTGTGTTACTGGTCTAACTTGTAATATCTTATTTTACAGTGTATAGACTATATGACATGATGTTTGGCATGTACCTGTAGTTTTAAATGAAACGGAATTCTTGGTATTGAGAATCTGAGCTTTTCTAAGTGTTAGTAATCTTTGATGTGAACCTGCTTGGTCAAGATAAAAGACGACCAGAAGTGCTGTCCTTGCCTCAGTAAATGCATTTCAGGACCTCCGGACAGCATTTCTGGTCTTAATTTCTCTGTGCAAGCTTGTATTCCTGAATTGGTTCCATCAAGATAGAGTTCAAAGATACTTAACATTAAATCACTCTCAGAAAAAGGTCAGCCGTTGGTGTGATGTGTTAGGATGGCGGACTTTTATTAACACTCTGATGAATTATAGAATGAAATAAAATCCTCCCATACAGAAGACAAATTCTTTTTTTTTTTTTTTTCATTTACAACCCCCACAGTGATTTATGAATCTGCCATGAAGCACCAGGACGGTGTGATTTATAAAAGATGCATAAAGACTGGATATGGTGTTTAATATACAGCTCACACACTCCACCACATTCGAGCCACCTTCCCACAAGTTGTAGTTTGATCAAATGTCAGCTTTGCTGCTTCGGTTTGTCAGCGTTTTCCATCTGTTCTGTTTCTTTATTCCTTTCTTTCTTTTTTTGCCGCCCCCTAGTGGCAGGAAGTCTGAAATAGTCACGTAAGTGTACATTCTCTCTCTCTCTCTCTGTGTCTCCCTCTCTCCCCTCACTCATTCACTCTCTCACTCTCTCCATTCTCCATGCAGCCTCTCTTGCTTGTTAGCTTTGTAAACGCACATTTTTTTCTCTTATTTAGAGGCAGCTTTGTTTAGCTGGTGTCACTAGTGTAGGACAATGAATAAATAGTACACACAAGCTTGCCTAATTATTTATTTATTGCCTGTTGGCTGTTAACAGATGCTTGGACGGGCAAATATTTATTTAAAGGAACATGTTTTCCCATCTGCAGAAAGTGCGCTCTCAGTGGCCAGACGAAAACTTGCAAGCACAGAATCAAATTCGGGGACTCCAGCAACTACTATTACGTGTCCCCGTTCTGTCGGTATCGGGTGAGTGTTTCCCTGCTGCTTTTCATAACGCTCTGCCTGCCATATCCATTACCTGAAATGGAAAGTTTCTTCTGTAAATGTTTGATTTGGATACGACTTAAAGCTGAACATGAATATTTTACATTGTGAGTGAAGGAATTGATCTTATAACAGAAGCCGAATAAAAACAGGAAAGAAAAAAAGATTAAGACTGGACCTTGGGTGGCATGGTGGTTTAGTGGTTAGCACTGTCGCCTTGCACCTCCAGGTTCCGGGCTCGATTCCCGCCTCAGGGTCTGTGTGTATGGAGTTTGAATGTTCTCCTCGTGCTTGTTGGGTTTCACCATGTACTTCAGTTTCCTCCCACAGTCCAAAGACATGCAGATTAGGCTGATTGGCGTTCCCAGATTGCCCGTAGTGTGTTAAGTCAAGTCAAGTCAAGTAGGCTTTTATTGTCATTTTAAATTATTTACAGTTCAGTACACAGTGAAATGAGGAGGTGTAAAAATTGGTGAAAAAATAAATAAATCAGCATTTTTTTAAACAAATGCTTTTTTTTGTTGTTGCTTGAACTGAAGAAACTTCGCATAAACAGTTCCTACACAAATTATAACTCAGGCGTTTCATAAAAGATCATCAGTTTCTGTGTACCGAAAAGAAAAATTATATAAAACACCACATCTTTTAACTTCTTCATGACGGGAGCATATTTATTGAGGGTCACAAAGACAAAAACAATTTTTAAAAAAAAGTGCAAATATGAATATTTCTGTTCTAAATGTTCCTTTAATGTTGTTATTCAGTCAAACATCTTTGGAAAAGTTAACTCTCAATGTTATGCTAGTGTTAAAGATTTCTTTCAGTCCTTTCTATCCAGACAAAAGCAGTAGCCAAAGGAAGCTGTTAATTTATAAACAAGGACGTGAGTCTCTGTGGAGACAGAACCTGCTGGATTTTTACACATAAAGTCAGAGACAGAATGCCAGCCTCAGCAGCATTTTAGGAAATTGTGCGTCCCTGAACTGTATGAAGAAAAAATACAGTTCACGTAGATTGAAACAATAACAGCAGTGCATGTTTGAAAATAATTAAATGTTATCTTATAGATTCAGATCAGGCATGAATTACAGTGTATTTAATAATTATTTGCCTTTTGTATCGTATCATACACTTCTATTATATTTATTCATACATTCGTCCATCTTTGATAACGCTTCTATACTGGACAGGGTGCCAATCTATCGCAGGACACACATACACACACATTGCAGGTAATTTGGATACACTAGTCAGCCTAATCCTCATGTGTTTGGACTGTGGGAGGAAACCGGAGTACTCGGAGGAAATCCAGCAAACACAGGGAGAACATGCAAACTTCACGCACACTGACACGAGACGAGAATCGAACCCAGACCCTGGAGGTGCGAGGGGACAGTGCTGACCACTATATCACTGTGCTGCCTATCATTTTGAAATTTTTAATTAATAAAGGAAAAAAGAGGAATGTGGTTATGGTTATGACTATATACATGATAAGAGAGGAAAGTCTTGTTTGTTTAGAATTGTAACAAAATTTGGTAAAAACATACATTAACAACATTGAGTTTGGATATTTATCAATTTATATTTACAGAATCACAATACAAATCAAATCGGCACCTAGATATCTTGATAATATCGTATCGAGTGATCCCTGGTGATTCCTATCCCTAATTTTGTATATGATTTATTAAAAAGTAAACAAATGTATTCAGGTTGATTGATGTTTAAAATACATTCCTGTCAATAACTTGACACCAGATTACCGTATGCTGGGTATGCCACTTCCTGATGTAGTGTCCTCAGCTTAATCCTGTTCTATTAATACTATTGTGACCAGTACGCCTGTTTACTACAGCTTATCTCATTTGGCCTATCAGTTTCAGAATGTCCCCAAGGCATGTCTGGAGAGCACACACACCCACACACACATACACACACAGAAATGCTCCAGACTGATAAAGAGACAGAGCCTATCGGAAATTAAATGTTCATCCAGCTTTCGGTCGCTGAAATCCAGTTAAGCTCTGCTTTCTTATCCTAGATCACCTCCGTCTGTAACTTCTTTACCTACATTCGCTACATCCACCAAGGACTGGTCAAGCAGCAGGACGGTGAGCAGAACCGACATCACACCCACATACACTCTCAATTCTGCAGTCTAAGCTGTAGAGCAGCACTTGGTCTGGCAAACAGTTTTTTTCTTTTCTTTTTTTATTCCCCCAGAATGTAAGAGAGAGACAATATTCGACAACATTTAAACCAAACTATTAAACCATTTAATGGTTGAAATTCCCTGGTTAACTAATGGTAGTGGCCAGGGTTCAGTACCTGGTCAGGGAAACGACCACAGCCATCAAGTGCTAGTGAAAAACCCAGTTAATTTAAGTCTTTATGTTAAATCCTTATTTCATATACAGTGGGACATCGGCATATGTTTTCCTTAAGGACTGAAATTTTACAAACAAGAAATTGACCTCAGCATACGAAGCATCTTCAGCATAAGAGCGACCGTACGAGTCGAAACGAATTCCGGCTAAGTTGCGCGTACATCCTGGAGCCTTTTGAAATTTGATGGCGTCAGTGGAAAGCCAAGCAAAGGAGTTAACTTATTTTTTTGTGTTTTTTGGCATTTTGTGCAATTTAGTGAAGACTAAGGACAATGGGTCCCAAGAATGTTAGCAAGGAAGGTAGAAAGAAGTCGATTTCAGTTTGATTTTAAAGCAGCTAGTGCCAAGAGGAATCATAAATTAAGGTTAAGTGAGGTTTAATGTCTATTTATTTCATATTTTATTTAATTTCCATGTCTTTTCTAAGTGTTTCGATTGTTTTTATACGCAAAAATGTGATTATAGGGTTGGAAATTGGTAATATTTTTCAAACAGATTATCTGCATTTACAATATTTCCTATGGGAAAATACAAACTTTCGCCTTAAGAACAGATTAAATTAATGTGCCGTGGTACCGTTCTATGTTACTGCGCAGTGAAAGTCTTTTCTTTGCACATCTCAGCTTGGATATGAAGACTTGTTAGGAAGCCTGGATCAGAGCGTAGGGTCAGCCATGATACGTTGCCTCTGTTGCTCAACAGCAGCCACTTGTTGGAGCTGGGGCTTGAACCGGCGACCTTCTGATCAGGAACTAAAAGCATTAATACGCTGAGCCATCTCTGCCCCAAATTATGGAGGTTTGCGACAGGAAGGACATCTGGCATAAAACCTGTGCCCCGTCAGACACTTTCAGAATATTTTTTTTATTATTCTGAGGTTCATCACAGCTGAAACTACTGTCCGAGAGATAATATTGTACATGTAATTATACACACACTCCGATAATGTACTATACCGTAGTTCCTACATGTGACAAATGTAATATTTGTTTTTAAATATTATATTACATCTCTTGTCCAGAGTTCCACACACACCATTAATCATGTGATCAATATCTAAGGTGTTTTTTTGTTTGTTTGTTTTTTTAGCTGAGCAAATGTTCTGGGAGGTGATGCAGCTACGGAAGGAGATGTCGTACGCCAAGCTGGGTTACTACAAAGACGAACTGTGAGCGCTCAGCACCGGAAGAGGAACGCTCGTCTCAGAGAAACATGCCGTACACGAGAGGAGGGTTCTGCAGTTACCGAAGAGACATCACCCGGGACCAGTGTCTTTCCTCACACCTCAACACTCCAGCACTGTGTGTGTGTGTATGTGTGTGTATGCGTGTGTGTGCGTGCGTGTGTGGTTAGCCATCCTATGTTTTCAGATCCTTTCCTATTTAAAGTACATATGCTGCTGAAGTACCGATGACCTGATTCCAGTTGGTGTGTCGATCGCTACATGAAGGAGAATAACAGGAATCAATGCCGGTTTGGATTCTAGAGAAGAAAAGAAAGGCTTTTACCCCAACCGATCAACTCGATTTCAGTTCATTCAAAAAACAAACAAATTAGCTTGCGGCGTGTTGCTGTGCTGTTCTGTGTGTGGAATGTGCTGTACATCTGTTTATCTTGGAACCGTCTTATCAGTTCGTGTATTTTCTTCCAAATCTCATTCATCACTCTTTCCCCATTTTGTTTTTTTAGTGCCTTTCTGGAACACCGAATAAAATTGTATACCTCCATGATTTGTCTACGTGTCTGTCAAAGGAAAGCCAAATATACTGTAATTCAGCTTTATGTTCTTCCTGTACACTTTATTGCCTAAAGTATTCGCTCGTCTGCCTTCACATGCATATGAACTTGAGTGACATCCCATTTTTAATCCATGTGGTTGAATATGATGTTGGCCCCGCCCCCTTTGCCGCTGTAACAGCATCGACTCTTCTGGGAAGGCTTTCCACAAGGTTTAAGAGCGCGTTTATGGAAATTTTTAAACCCTTCTTGCAGAACCATTCTTCCATTTGTGAGGTCAGACACAGATGTTGGATGAGAAGGTCCGGCTCGCAGTC
Source organism: Leiocassis micropogon (assembly GCA_028565275.1). Lineage (NCBI taxonomy): Eukaryota > Metazoa > Chordata > Actinopteri > Siluriformes > Bagridae > Leiocassis > Leiocassis micropogon. Next base: position 1,206,310 of record JAOVVA010000016.1, read on the forward strand.
TCCACTCTAATCCATCCCAAAGATGTTTTATCAGGTTGAGGTCAGAACTCTGTGCAGGCCAGTCAAGTTCTTCCACACCAAACTCGCTCACCCATGTCTTTATGGACCTTGATTTGTGCACTTGGCCCCTTACTTCCAGTGTAAGGAACTCTTAATGCTTTTGGCTGCATTTCCATGCTCCCAACTTTGTAGGAACAATTTGGGGAAGGCCCCTTCCTGTCACAACATGACTCCGCACCAGTTAAGATCTGGATGTTGCTCAAGTTCATATGCTCTCGGCAGTATAGTAATATTGCTTATATTGGAGGCAGCTTGGTGATGCTTGATGGAATTTAATGTCATCAAGATCTGAACCATTGCCCCTACCACTTTCAGACATTTTTAATTTGAGGGCTGTTTCCTTTAGTTACTAGTCACCAAGACTAAGGAGGGTCTAGGATGCTTTCACACTATAGGCTGGGACACAGAACCCAATAAATATGACCCTAAAGTTAAGGTGAATTAATATATAATTTATTAATATATCTAGGGGTCAGGTTTGAGCAGTATAGAGTGACCTGTATCCTTTTTTTTTAGCACAGCCTAGACAATATAATGCACATGACTGAGCAAAAAAGTATTAAAAATGAATCATACAGGCAAAAAAGTAGCACAAATACATAAGATCACATGTTTATATGGTTCTACTTTTTTTGTGACGACGTTCCCACATTCTGGTAGCAGTACAATTTATGTTTTAAATGTAATGATAACTTTCTGCTTTCTGCATGATGTATCAGAAAACCCAAGTGAAGCCTCCCTGCTACACCAGCAGAACTTCCGTACAAGCAGTTCTTTTTTCTTTTTTTCTTTTTTAAAGCGTTCATTGACCAATGCTGCGTTTCCACACCGATTGAATTGTAAGGTTTTTTTAATCTCCCTGAGTTTTATAAAGAAGAGCCCACTCACTGTGGGAAATTGTGTTTCTCTGCAGAGCACGTGTTACTGTCAGTACGACCCTTCTTATGCTTTTTACAGCAGACACAGGAGCAGTAGTGTGAGAATGACTCATCCGCTACTAATTAATAGTTTTAGGTAGCATCGTTTTCCTGGGCAAATATACTTGAACAGCCTTCCTGACAAAGTAGGAAAGTCAGATGAGAGGGTCGCTTTTGACATTTTTGCCGAAATATAAGTAACATCAGGCATAGCTCAAAGATTGACATCCTTGTTCTCTTCGTGTTTATTGGTACCTTGCAAACCGAATAGGTGCATAAAGCCACCTGCTGTATCGGTGAACATAAATATGCAAGTGTACTCAAGTACAGAACAATATTGATAATGTGAACGATGGAAAGTGAATACAAGTCAATTGTGCCTAGTGTGAAAGCAGCCTTACCACTGTTACACATGTAACAATCTGCTCTATGTCCTTACATTCTGTATCACCAGGACTGTTTCTGGTGTGTGAGTATGTGTGTGTGCTTTTCTTCCCTGCCATGGATGGACTGGAACACAGTCCTGCGTGTACCCTTGTTCATGGGATAGGCTTTAGCTTTCCCGCGACCCTATACAAGATAAGCGAAAGAGTAAAGAGAATGAATGAGTGAGTAACCCATGACTAAATCTGGGGCATTATATGCATAGACTGGTGAACTCATAAACACTTTCACCAGCATTTAACTGCATTAAGAAAACTGCCTAAAATTTAAGATTCCCTCACCAGTTTCAATCTTGAATCGTTGTTCATTCCCTAGTAGTTGTGAGATTCCAGGTTATGCAGGTTTCTTAGACTTGGCCACAATTAATCTGTAAGAAACTATATTTTTGGATATGCCTCTGTACATTCAGTGAATCTTGACCTTGAATCATTGTTATGCCTCATAAAATCTTTTTTAGCTTTCTGGGTTTGTTTGTTGGCAACAAAACTCTCGCAATTCCTATGGGGTAAGTAGCCAAGCATTCTGCACATTCTGCCTTGCTGCAACAAGACAACAAAGGGGCTAACCTTTTCTTCTTAAAGGGTTTTGCAGCTGCATTCTTTATTATAATATGAAATCCAACAAAGAACCAAGCATTTCCATACCAGGCCTACAGGCTCACACATCACTACTCACATTATATTGCAGTTAGGAGGGACCATTCATACGCTGTGGGCCGTGGAGTGCTGTTAGTACTCACCATGGTAATGAGAATACGTGTTTAGTTTTATGGAAACTAAAGTTAACTAGCCCTAGCAGAACATAAGAAATGAGACCTGAATTTTCCAGCACATAACTTGATGGGATTCATTTGTATTTTACATTTTGATCTGATGTTAACCAGAAGACAAGTGTTCGGTGACTGTAAATGTGGAGCAAAAAGTTGCATTTAACTCTTGCATTTAACTCATAAATATGCAAAAATTCATATGGGTTAAATTATAGATTAGATAAACTGTACTGATTGAATACAGTATGTCTACTGTAGGTAGGTGATATGTGTCAAAGTTACATCCACATGAAAGGGAGGCTCCAAGGTTCCCCCCAGGGAAAAAACAACAAACATGCACTGCCATCCCCATTATGTAAAAGAAAACGTTATTCAGCAAAACAGGCCACCTATTGTACTTCCATTGCTGTGTGATCCAGTTATGATGCTGCCCAGCCCCCATATGCAACAAACAGCGATGTTCTGTGTGTTCTGACTCCTTTCTATTGGAAAAAACTTCTTCAGCACGTTGAGTTAAAGTAGCTTTTCAATTGGATCAGACCACATGGACCAGCCTTCACGCCCCATGTGCATCAGTAAGCAATGGCCACCCTGTCAATGGTTCACCAGTTTTCCGATCTTAGGATCACTTTTGGTATGTCCTGACCACTGCAGCCTGGGAACATCCCACAACAGCTGCAGTTTTGGAGTCGCTCTATAGTCCCTTAGTCCTCTACCTACTGTAATTCCGCCCAGCCACTTCCCCTGTACTGTAACAAGATAATAAATGGTATTCACTTTGCCTCTTAGTAATCATAATGGCTTTGGATGCTGCGCGGTGCTGGGTGGGGTCTCCATGGATTGGATTTGGTGCTCCATCCGATTGGGATCTGGGGAGTTCGGAAGCCGGGTTTGTGGTCTTGGGTTCTTTGCCTGGCAGGCCCCATGAGTGGTCTGCTGTAGTGCTCTGGTGGATCTTTTGTGGCCATGATTGACATTTTTTCGATGAGTTGTGCTGCATTGGCTTTTCTGTGGAATCGGACCAGACAGGCTAGCCATTGCTCCCTGCAGACATAAATGGGTGCTCATGATCCCGTCACCAGTTTACTTGTATTGAATTGATAATCAGTGTTAATGTATTAATGTTACTTGGTGTTAATGTTATGACTGATTGGTATATCATTTGCAAATATACTGAGATAAAATCTAAGAGGTCTGGGTCAATAAGACAACTATTGCTATTGAACATTACTTTATTCATAAAAGACTCATAAAATATTGTTGTTTTTGGTTGAATAGACGGACCTTTCTGCAACCATAACTATTGTCCACAGGAGCCGTGCTGCTTCATTAGACAGATCCGAGACAGGCTGTATCTCTGAGATGTCATGGCTCTGTTTGCTTTATAAGACCAGACTTAGATAAGCAACTCTTACCACCAGGATTTCCACTGCATGGCTCTTTCCAATCTAATCCAGGCCATAAAAACTCCACATTTATTACCCCGAGCAAGGCCATCAGCCCCTCCTGCGCATACACATAGGTGTACACCTGCGCAGGACAAACGGATGGAGTTTGCCTCAGAGATCACCGAACAAAGTACATGATAGAGACTACAACAGACGCCATTTCTGTTGAGCTATTCTAATTCACAATAGGAAAGAAATTAGCGATTGAACATTACATGGAGCACCGTATGGGTACGGCATAAGTGGAGTATGTACCAGAGTCTGCAATGATGTTGGACTACACTTGAATGAGAAGCTGACTGGTGAAACTTCAACAGAATCTGGAAACGTTGTTGTGAAGAGACGGTGAGGTCTGTTTTTGACACGATCGAATCTACGTCATTCGGGCCAAACGGGATGAGCCTTGTGATCAATTGATAAATTTATTTATCTTAATGCAATGGCTTTTAGTATAATAAGTTTTCATATTGCATAGACTAACCTATTAGTATCAGTTTAGTCATATGTTTGATGCTTTCCTTTACTTGGTTGACTTTGCTTGGCGCACGTAAGTGTAGGTTATACTTTGTCTAATATCTGGGCAATTGTTGGTGATTAGCAATAAAGTGGTTTGCTTTTTAAAGGGGGTGGTGTCATCCTATGATTTTTAAGTTTTATGAAAATAGCTTGTAAATTCTGGTTAGATTATTTACTCCAACTTTACTACTTAACAAAGGGTTTGATGAATTGCAATATATCCTGGATTGAAATAAAATAATATTAAAGAATTGTCAAGGACTGTGAGACACCAATCTTGCCTCCAATCTAGAAAGAACAAGGTATAAATAGTTACAAAACATAAAAACAACGGTCCATCAAGTTACCAAATATACTGCAGGTACTACAGTGTTATCCTACGCAAAATCAATCAACCCTTCCACTCGCCATCCTTCAGAGACACATGACAAGGACAGGAAATGCCACAGTGACAGATTGATGTGTGAATCATAAAAATAAAAGGGCTTGGTGAATGGAAAACCACTGCGAAGGGCTGAACAGGAAGTGTCCTTATAATTGATCCATAGTTGGCTTGACAAGCTACTGGCTACATCCTGACCAAGACCTCCATCAGAGATGTAATTAAACAATCTAGAATATCCAGTCTAATGTAGTGATTTAAAACATAAAGACTCCATTTTCAAATATGACACTTTTCATTGTTGTTCAGTCCTGTATTTTACTATTACTACCAGTTGAGCAGAACCAAATAGCAAACACACAAAGGAAACAGGAAGAAGTTCTCTCCTTGTAAGCTTATCCTTTAGAGATGGTTTAAATCCAAATAAGGGAAAGTATTTAAATAAGTTGCATCAACAATCAAGGAAACTCAACCAGAATAGACTGGAGAAAGTTAAGTTTTCTGTGGAAGTGATAAGAATTTTAACCTCTCGGGTCCGGGTTCGATTCCTGCCTCGAGTTCTGTGTGGATGAAGTTTGCATGTTTTCCCTGTGCTTGGTGGGTTTCCTCCAGGTACTTCGGTTTCGTCCCAAGACATGCAGATTAGGCTAATGAGTGTGTGGTTAAGTGTATGTACAGTTGGGCAAAAAAGTATTTAGTTATCCACTGATTGTGCAAGTTCTCCCACTTAAAAAGATGAGAGAGGTACGCAATTTTCATCGTACAGTAGGTACTGTATACCTTAACTATGAGAGACAAAATAAGAAAAATAAATCCAGAAAATCAATTTGTAAATTCCCCGGTAAAATAAGTATTTGGTCACCTACAAACAAGCAAGATTTCTGGCTCTCACAGACCTGTAACTTCTTTTTTAAGAGG
>JAOVVA010000016.1:1214731-1227019 GCA_028565275.1 Leiocassis micropogon
CCAATCAGCTCTCTCTGTGCCTCCGGCTGTGAGAGGAAAACAGCATCACCCGGGGTTCGAACCAGCGCTCCCCGGACTCGGAGGCTTTAGTAGCTTATTTTAAAGTAGATTATTAAATCTGACACATAACTGTTCACAACTGTCCAGTGGCCGATTTAAGACGCGCCCACAGTTTGACACATGCGAAGTTTGACTTAACTGCTCATAACTTCACTTCTACCCATTATTTTAATTTCGTTTATGCTGCAGGTTTAACTTCAGGCAGATATCTAAGTACGTTGTAGTGCCAATATTTCATTAAAATCTGTTTTGGGTGATTCTGTGACAAAACTTGGCTGGACAGACATACAGACATACAGACAGAAATTGTTCTGTTACTCGTTTCTGGTCCTTCAATGCATGAAACAAAGATATCATTGAAAGAGCTATGTATAGACAGAACCTTTCTTTTATTTATATAGATAAGTGGCTTAATGTACAGTTTAAGGACTATCGTTTGTCTGTTCTGTAATGTCAAGGTCACATTCCTGTTATGTCACTACTATTATGGATGAACTATAAAGAGTGTAATGTGTATTATTGTTATAACACAGTGCTGTTGAATGCAGTACTTATATATAAGGAACTGGCTCTTCTCGATCTTATAAAAGAGAGGTTGGTGAATGGACAACAGTTTATAGCTGTTCTAAAACAGGAATTAACTTATTTTGCAGACGTTCCACAACATCACATATAAAAAGTACAACATGTCCTTCTTCAATAAAAAAAAAATAATGCTTTGTCAGGTTGCTGTGATATAATTGAATGAAAAAAAAAAAGCTATCGTGGTGAAGTTCAGGGGTCTTTTATCTTATCCACAAAGAGATGATGTGGTCTGGCCTTTATGGATGAGATTGAAGTTCCCTGGTTTTGAAGTGATAGGAAAATATGGAGTAGGGTTCAAATCGAAGGCGAAATGAGAAAACTAGAACATCAGCTGGTCTTTAGATTAGTGGCTCGATTTATTGCTATTTTTTATTGTATGTTTTAAATGTTTGTTTTTACAGTACGTTACCCGAATCACCTCCAGATTCAGGTTCAGAACCTTGTTCTCCTCCACAGATTCCAGGTAACAACCAAAAGCAACATGTATGTTTTTGCATGAAACTTTCTTTGAGACCATCTTTAAGACATGCTTTGTCATACTGTCACTTTCTCTCCTCCAGATGTCCACTTTGGTTCTGACTTATCCACTTGTCTGCACAATCTAACAGGACAGACTTCCGCTCCTTTCTGTCATCTTAAAACTCCACCTTCCTCTCAGTTTGACTTGGGAAGCTCCATGAAGCACATAAGGACCAAAGCACCTGCTACAGCACAGACTGTGTGTGATTCATCTTTACACTACGCGTACAGCAGCCCGGCTGAGAGCTGCATACAGACATCCGCTCCCCCTGTACAGCATGCTCCTATAGATCCACTCAGAGGCTATACAGAAGCTGCCACATCCAGCACATCTCCATGCCTCTTACCTCATGGAGTATGTGTGGACCCGTACATGGCCTCCAAACCTGGCCTGAATGCAGGGTGAGCAGTGTCTCCAAGTAGCTTGTGCTACGTTAGGACAGTGTTTGGAATGTTTGGGAAATCCAAAAGAAATTGGATGCTCTCCGTTGCAAAAAAAAAGTACCAAAAAAAATGTTTCTGAATATAAACTGTTAATATTGTGGAAAAGTTGTTTTTCTTTTATAATTTAATTCAACTCTCATATATTCTGGATTCAGAACATGCAAAGTTAAATATTTCAAGTATTTCTTAAAATATTGAATATTTCATAAGATGAGTCAAATAATGATTTACATTACAATACAGAAATGTCCAACTTCTGATAAATATGCTGTTCATTTATGCATTCAATACTTGGTCAGGGCTCCTTCAGCTTGAATTTGTTCAGTTGTTTTTCATCTTCCACTTTATTCCTTATATTCCTGAAGCTCTCCCAAGGTCTTAAATTGGCTTTGCTTGATAATCTTCTTAAGACTTCAGTTGTCCCTGTTGCTTGTGAGCCTTTACCCACCGCACTTTTGCCTTCCAGTCGAATTTCCATATATACAGTACCTGTTAAAAGTTTGGACACTTTTTTGGGGGGGGGATTTATTTGATACATTCTAGAACAGTACTGACGATTTCAAAACCATGAAATAACACATATAGCATCAGGTAATTAAATAACAACAACAGCAGCCAGGTGTTATTTTAAGACATGAAGGTCAGCTGTTCTGTAACAGTTCTTGCAAGAACAGTACTGTCAAGAGCATTTGCAGAACCCGTCAAGCATCATGATGAAACTGGCTTTAATCAAGACCATCCCAGGCTGCTGCAGAGGAGACGTTCATTTAGAGTCACCAGTTACAGTACCTCAGAAATCACCAATTAACAAACAGCACCTCAGATTAGAGTCAGTTTTACAGAGCATAGAAACTGTAAAGTAGCAGACACATCTCAATATCAACTGTTCAACTGAGATTATTGTATATTTTGCACGTCCTCTGCATTGTTTTACAATGTAAAAAGGAATACAAATCAGGACAATGGAACAAGAAGGGGTGTCCAAACTTTTCACTTGTAGTGTATATGCTTCAGTACAGCACCCTCTGTAGCTTATGCTCCTTCAGTTATCATCTTCTGCATTCATTCGTTATGTTTACCCATTTTTCTGCCTCCAACACGTCAACTTCCTTGCTGCCTTATATATATCCCACCCACTTCCACGCAACACTATAACGAGCTATTGTAACTGTAGCTACCGTGACAAGGGACCAATCTTGATGGCTAGACAACTGTGTCAGAGCACTTCCAAAACTGCAGGATGTAAGATTTACTGGAGCAAAGGCTGCCCCATTAATCTGGCCAATATTTTCCTTAGTGTTTTCATATCATCTTTATGTTTATGCTCATGTTATGTTTTTTCAGAAGTTTAAAAGACGAATTTGATTAAAATAGGTGGATTGAATAATTGGCGGCTCATCCATAGACCAGGAGGGGTGGAGTCACATGTTAATATTCATAAAGTCACAATTCACAACTCTATATGTTTTATATCCTGTTGGATTATCCTTTTTTGAAAGACCAAAACCAGCAATGTTTGCAATTTTGACAGTTAGAGTGTAAACAGGTATTTCATTCATTCTTACTCTTCTTTCTAAATGTTGCACAATTGTGGGGTGGTGTGTGCATAAAGTTATTCACATACCTAAAGGTTACAAAGAGCACCAATAGGCACCCATTGGGGTAGAAATCTCGCTGCCCCATGTTTGGTGGAGGAGAACAAATGAGATGTTTGAACAGGGTTGCAAGGATTGTGCCAAATTCCAAAAGCCACCACCATCTTGTTTCATAGCAAATAATTGAAATTTATTATGTAAGGGCAAAGTGTTAGCGCAGGCAAAGTTTACAAAGATTGAGAAAGAGGACTTAGGTGGTGGATCAAATCTGTATATCAGCACCACGGTGACATTGTTTCATAGAGAAAGGCTGATATAAAAGAATAATCATTTGTGTTGTGAATTGTTATGTTTTTTTTTACCAAAATTTGGCAACAACGGTTAATAACCTCACATATGAATTTCATAAAAGACTAATTTACATGACATTTTCATTACCACCGTTTCTTTTCACAGTCAAATGTTACCTGAAAAGAATAAGAGAAAACGCTCAAACTCTTTTGACGTAAACACAGATGACAGCCAATGGAGAGACCAAGCGGTTTGGAACAAGCCTCCATTTTGTAGGTGTTTAACTATTAAATGACCAACACCATCAATTCTATCAGCTGATTTATAATGGGAATAACATTTGCAGCTTGAGTTGAAGTATTTCTCTGTTCCGGACATGGTCTGTCCACAGGCCCTGAAAGGAGTACATGTGAAGTACCAGGCTATGATGGTGATGTCCAGGCTGCAAGTCCGGCCACGACGTACCAGCTACTGAAATGGGAGCACTATCAACCGAGCCAGTGGAGCAGTTTATACAACAGCAGCTACCAAACTCTGTAAGCCTTATTACTTGAATCTGTCAGCCCGAGTTTATCTAACATAAGGCATGAACGAATGAGAAACAGGTGCAGATGATGACAGATGATCAGGCCGGTGATCAGTATACTGGTGATGCTGAATGCTGATTGGTTGGAACAGACGAGAGGGGAAATGAGGTTGCTGCTGAGGTTGTTAAATAAACAATTAATTTAAATTGTATCTTTAGGCAGTTTGCAATCTGTCTCAACATTTGTAACCATTTCCAATTAATCTATAAAATGAATTTAAATTTAACATGAAAAAATTTGGTTGCTGGCTCAAGACTTGGGCACTGTACTGTACAAATTCAATTCAATTCAATTCAATTTTATTTGTATAGCGCTTTTAACAATTGACATTGTCGCAAAGCGGCTTGACACACAAATCTTTAGTGGAATTCTGATACAATGAATAAACAAATTATTAGTAATTAACATGCCAAAAATGTTGCATAAAAAGGTGTTTAAAAAAAGTTATTCAACATCTTATCTTAATATCCTTGGTATAATTAAGCTTTTGGCCTAAATGTAGTATCTAAACACATCAGTTGACTGAATACGACATATTTTATATCGGTCATGCTCTTATCAGCCCTCCACCAGGTTACCATGTGGACACAGACAAGGGTTTCAGCTACTCGACAGCTGACGAGGCATTTGTGTGCCAGAAAAAAAATCATTTCCAAGTTACAGTACACATCGGGATGGCTGGAGACCCCAAATATGTGACGACACCAGAAGGTCCTATGCCGGTAGATGGCTTCCAAGTGAAAGTCTTCGGAATTAAGGTTAACATCTAGTACTTGTTTCTCTATAAAAATGCATTTCTTTGGTTACTCCAAAGATTAAAAAAATAAATATATGCCTGTTTAATTCAATCAAATGATTTTATTTTGTTTTTGCAGCTTGAGGCTCAGAACCACCACATCACCATCGAGCAGTCACAGTCCGACCGCAGCAAAAAGCCTTTCCTTCCAGTCCAGTAAATGATCATTTTAGACTTCTCGATTGGAATGATTTAAGACGTCTAAGGTCTAAGATCACAAGCTGGCAAGTTTTCAATCATGAGTTTATATCTTTTTCCAGAGTAAACCTGCCTGGAAACAAAATCACCAAGATTACGCTTGGAAGATTACACTTCAGTGAGACCACTGCTAACAACATGAGGAAGAAGGGCAAACCCAATCCTGACCAGAGGTGACCATACACACTTGGGAATGACAAAAATGGAGTGTATTTAATGAGAAATTTACAAGTAATTTAGCTCTAGCTCTAAAGAAACTGTGTTCTATATTGGGTTTTGTGTTTGGGAGATGTAAGTGTATATGAAATTTGCTGATTGTGTGATTTTTTTGTTTGTTTGTTTTTATTGATCAGGTACTTCCTAATGGTTGTTGGACTTTTTGCTACCGTCAAAGAAAAGAGTTACCTGCTGGTTGCTAATGTTTCCGAGAGAATCATTGTCAGGGTAAATACATCTTAAAATATATATATATATATAAAAAAAAAAAAAGTCATCTTTTTTCTTTATACACCATCAACTATTACTGTAGCTGATACCTCTATACTCTCTATAACTCACTTATTTGTCTCACCAAGGCGTCAAACCCAGGGCAGTTTGAGAACGACAGCGAGGTGCTTTGGCTGAAAGGACAGACACCAGACTCAGTGGTATGCCAGGGACTGGTGGGGATCAACACCGATACCCCAGATGAGGCCCTGGTGGTTTGCGGAAATGCCAAGATAATGGGCACAGTCATGCACCCTTCAGACATCAGAGCAAAGGAGAACGTCCGAGAGGTGACAGCGCTCTTACTGTTGTTTAATATGCTCAGAGATCCTAGGGTGTACCAGTCGTCAAAAATAAAATGTAGTGGATTTTTCCATTGCATCATGTGGATGCTTCGGATGATTTCCCAGGTGGATTCAACAGACCAGCTGAAGAGAATAGCCCAGATGAGGATCGTCGAGTATGACTACAAACCTGAGTTTGCGTCGAAGATGGGCATCGATCAGGTCCATGAAACAGGTGTGTGTAGCCTTCCACATAAAAGCACAGAGAGCACTGGCCATGGTAGTATGTTTCAAATGGTCGAAATGGCAGAGCATGTTTTGGCAAGGACACATTTTGGCAATGACCGTTTATGAGCAGTTTATATAGGAAAACATTACAGTGAATCATCCATTGAGGACGGAGAGAACTGACCCGATTCCTTCTTACACACATGTATTTTTGTTAATTGACTTTGAAGTTATATTACTTTGATTCACTGCTTGTTTAAAACTGACTTACTACTCAATGAGAATATAGCATTAAAAAACGGAGAATTTAACCGATTTCACGTTACTGCTTCATAATAGCTTTCTGAATAAATTTGTCTCTGTAAATAGAAAATGTAATAGAACTTTATGCATAATTTATTTCATAAATGTATTCACTTTATGTTTAAATTCAAGTGGGCTGTTAGCCCTAACAAAGATATAAAATCAACTTAACCATGAATAAAATTGAGTAGAATTGATCTGATTTATTCGCAAAGGGTTAACTTGTCTTTGTGACCATACTGTAAAGATCGTGAACAATGCATCTGGTATTAAAATTTCTACAGTAAAATAAGACCATTTTTTTTGTGTTTTTCAGGTATTATAGCACAGGAGGTGAGGGAGCTGCTTCCTACAGCGGTGAGAGAAGTCGGAGATGTCACATGCTCTGACGGACAGAAAATCCACAATTTCCTTATGGTGGATAAAGTGAGTACACATGCCCTAAATTTTTAACAGAAGCAGACATCTGAATTTATATTGAAAAACCGGGGCAAGAGTAAGAAAACTACAGGACAGAAATACAATCCAAGACTTTTAGTGGATGCTCTATTTTAATTATGTGGTTATTTCTGGTGTACAGAGTCCATGTAAACCTCAGATCAATAATAATAATAATAATAATAATTATATATTTTATACATTTCAGAGTGAGAGGAATTGAGTCAAGCAGTTAAAATCTAGACTTAATACTGTTTATAAGTTAGTGGAATTTAAAGTCAACCATTTTGACCCAAACCAATAAGCTGCACTTCTTTGTGGACGACCTAACAGGAACAGATCTTTATGGAGAACGTGGGGGCTGTAAAAGAGCTCTGCAAGCTTACTGACAACCTGGAGACGCGTATCGAGGAGCTCGAGGTGTGGAACACTCGCCTGGCCAAGCTGAAGAACCTCGGGAGCATGCGCTCCAAAAGCACCACCACAAATAAACGGTAAAAAAAAAAAATCACAAACACATTTAACGATTTTTTTAAAACCCATTTTCCTTATCACTTTCTACCCTTTCTGTTTTCTGTACATATATTTATTCCTTGTCTATATTTTTCTTACAGAGGAGTCACGAAAAGCAACAAAACCCAAGCGTCAGTTCCTCCACAAGAGCCCTCGCCACCAAAACTTAGTAAAGTAAGTCAGGGTAAAAAAATTTTTTTTCTTTGTTCTACCTAATTATTTTTGTTTATGAAGATTACTCTGAAAGTGTGATGTTTTTGTGTCAGGAGTATGTACGTGAGAAATACCAGCACTGTCTCCAGCACAGGATATTTCAGGTGACCATCATCCTGCTTGTGGTAACCATGGCTTTTTGGTGAGTTCTTTTTCATTCGTATATAAACAGTTTATAAGAAGTTTGACAACAAAATGAGATACAAAACCATTTTTTCAGTTTTTTTAGTCATTTGGGCAAATTATTGTCCACATTCACACACAGTTGCATGAAACTTCCTATACACTGTTATCATAGAAGCTTTGAACGAGCACGGCTTTGCTGCATTGGAGAGTCATGATGGACTTTAATATTAACAAAAGTAATATTTAAGCTTCATATACAAGATTCATGTTATGTTGCATTTTTTTTTTTACTTGATTTTATCTGCTTGTCCCAATCTCCAATCAGAATTTCTGAACTTTATTATAACATTATGGGACGAAAGATATATATGGACCTTATACAGTGGATCCCTGTACAGTACTTTGATACACTGTCTCCAAAATCAAACTGAAAGTAAAATCTTTCATCAAAGTAAAATATTTTATGGATCATTTTTTATGACTTTCAACACATTAAAAGGGTTTCGTGTGCAACACTTTTTTTTTTTTTTACTTATTATAAGTCACTGCCCTCACTGACTCACTTGAATATTGAATAAACACAATCAAAGCATGACTTAAAAAATATATTATTATTATTATTATTGTTGTTGTTGTTGTTATTATTATTATTATTTTTACTTAGCCAATACTATTATCACTAAACTACACTACAAATACAGTTTAAAGAAAAGTTGAAATAAAAATCTCAAGCTTTTTACTAGCTTTTACAATTATGTAAATTTTAGTTGTGGTTTGACATTGGGATTTGTTCTTTCGAATTCTGGTTCCAGTGCCATCTGTATCACCACACTCTACATGCTCACAGTAAGAGAAGACACTGACTTTGGTTCCAGGTAGAGTAGAGTCACTGTAATCACCCTCCAGCTCTTCATACATATTAGACCGTTTACTGATACATTGCAAACCCGAATGTGTATTTATTTAACTGTTCTGGCTTCTTAATCCTTGTAGTAACGCCAGTGTGCATCCGATCTCTACTACTACACATATAATGACTACAGGTAAGTAAAAGTTGAACTTGTTCAGCTTGATTAGACTCAGGCAGTTCAGGTACTGAAAAAGAACCAGTTAAAGATTTGGAAATGGAGTGAAGGTCCAAGTTCCGCCCAATGTCCATCTCTAGTGTACAGCAGCACTACACAATGCTACAGTATATATACACACAATATAGTGTCTGCCAACATATACAGTAGGCTTAATAAACGGATATGTCATTGAAATCAGTGTTCACTGTACATACACAATACAGAAACAGCATGGAAAGTACAGTATATCAAAGCAATTGTCAAACTGACCATCTCTAAATAATGCGTTGTTCATAATAGTCAATAATCGTAAGGTTAAAAGTGATTTATTTTATTTTTATTATATTATCATAGATTCCTTTAACATTTTGTCTATTAAGAAAATGTTCTCTGTTCAGAAGAACGCAAATTTGAACTGTTTGGCCATAATGATCACCTCTATATATGAAGGAAAAAGAGTGAGGCTTTAGAGCTGAAGAACATCATGCCAGCTGTGAAGCACGGGGGTGTTGGCATTATGTCGTGGAGCTGTCCCAATAAAAAAATGACGGTGCACATAATAAAAACAGATTGCATCATGAGGAGGCATTATCTTCCTCATTAAGTGTCCTTGGATAGACTCCTGGCTTTCCAGGATACAACTGTATAGAAAAATAATGTCTTTAGCCCAAGTGTCTGAAAACATATAACCTTAATTGTATTTGGTTTCAAAATTGTGACAAAATTTCAAATAAATTTGAAAATGAAACTTTCCATGTTTCCTTTAATATGAATGTTCAGTAAAATGTATGACATGATTTTCTTTTCAAATTGTTTTTTTTTTTTTTTTACTTTAATGGCTGACCAGCACATCTGTAGCATATGTGTGATTACCAAGAACAAGAGTGACATTCTATTGTCCTGAGAAAAGAACTGAAAACATGTTTACCCAAAATGTCACTTGTAATGAAAGCCAAAGGTCAGCAATAAAAGTCATACGATTACACAGACATGAAGCGAAATGTCTAACTAAAGTTGTTGAGATTGTTTAGTTATCTTGCTTTTCGATATAATAGTAGTGCAGTAAAAGCAAATTGCATTGCTTACATCATTGCTTAAACGGGATTTGCACACTCAAGACTTGCACTTACATTTACTGTATGGATTTAACCAAATGCAAGTAAAGTACACTGCTCAGTTTGGGTAGATAATTAAGGAACCACTGACAGTCTGTGGAGTTATACTGTACAAAAATAATGCATGGTGTGAAGGACTGTAATATTACCCCCCCCCCCCGCCTAATTATTAAAATAAAAATATATAAAAATTAATTTATTAGTTAAACATGTAATACAATTTAAGGGTCTATAGTTACTGTAGATTTCATGTCATGGAACAACATCATTCTCATTGTCATGATGGACTGCAAGGTCCACCTCAGAAAACACGCCCCAAACAACATGAACTAGCCAAGGTTGCCAAGGGTGGCAAAACCTTTTATTGAGTTTAGGAGGCAGTTACTGTTTTTCATTTAAGAAATGAAATCATTTTTAAAAAGTGCATTTTGTACTTACCCAATAAATTTGTTTAATGATCTCAATCATCCCAATTGTGACAGATTTGCGCTATTGTATTACTATTTCATAATTTTATGCTTTATGATTTCCCTTTACAGTGTCCCCTACTTCTTCCCCCGGCCCCTGGCCTCCAGACCTTGATTTCTCTAGCGTTTTTTACTCGGACGAAGTTTATTGCTGTCTAGATCCTGAAACTACATCCAGAAACCATCCGTCTGTCACGACGAGCTCTACTGTTGACCCCGGGCTTCACAAAACACTATCTAGACCAACAGGTCAGACCTCCTACATCAACAACCATAACACTGAAACTTACCAATAAGTGTTAGGCTATATTGATGTCTTTTCTGTCTCTTCAGTTAATATCCCATTGGAATGGTTACGATACCACACTGACTGTGAGTTTACCGAACAACATCAAAATTCTGGCACAATATGAACTTTAACTGTAACTACAGTATGATTGTAACTGCACCACGATTTCAGGTTTTATTCTGGATTACGTTGTTTTTCCTTTCTTTTACAGGGACAAACACGACCATTGAGTCGATCCTAATCATGCAAAACCAGCAGGTTATAGATCACAATTACATAGACCAGGAGAACTCTCGGTACGCGAGATGATTTATTGTCATTTTAAAAGTCTTTTTTTTTTTTTTTATAAAACGAATGATAACCTGTCTGTCTTTCACAGGAAAGGGATCTACGTCTATCGGATCCCCATTAGTAAACACATCCCCACCAACATGCCGGTCACCCTACAGATGAAGTGTGTGAACTTTTCGCACCAAATGTTACTGTTTAATTATAGCTTTTCTATAGCAGAATTGCAGTGTGTGGTTCACAGTACTATGGGTGACTGTGTGTGTGTGTGTTTGTGTGTGTATATGTTCGAACAGCACCCCTGAGCTGTTAGTGGCTCACCTGTGTGCGTATGACCTGAGGGAGGAGTGTGCGTCTGTAATCGACTATAAGGACTCCGAATTACACAGAATCCACAACACACAGGTAGTGTTTACTCAACATCCACCATCCAAGGGTCACATCGACTTTATGCTGTGTGTGTGTGGGTGTGTGTGTTTTACGACTTGGAGGGAGGAAGAAAAAAAAATATTTTTTTTCAAAGTACAGTACATACAGTAAGGTAAAAAAGAATCCCCCACTGTGTTCTTATTTCATTCAAGAATATACTAGAAACTAATTGCAAGTTTCTCAAATTAGATACCATTTATAAGCAACAAATAAATGCATTTTTGTATGATTTAAAAAAAGGCATATTACAAATGAATATTAGAAGATAATTTAACTTTTTATTAAAATTTGGTTAATTCATTATTGATTGATAAGTGTGTTAAGGCTCTGAGTTACTAATCAGAAGGTCGGCAGTTCGAGCCAAGTTGGGCCCTTAACCCTGTCTGCCCCCTGTCTGTGCCATATAATGGCTGACCTCTGACCCCAGCCTACTAACAAAAACCTGGGATATTGAATTTCATTGTGCAGAAATGTGTATTTGACCAATTTCCTGATAATGTTCCAATATTGGCCTTTAAGAATTGCAGAAAATTGTAAGAATCCATTTTCCAGCCGATGGTTGACTTTTGAACTTTTTCTTGGTCGGTGATTGAGGATGCTTCCGTTCCATACTCTGCTGTTTGAAACTTATTTTAATATTACACAAAGATAACCCAAGTAAATACAAAATGTTGTTTTTAAATGATTTATTAAGGAAAATCCTGTCCTTACTTACCTGGCCCTATGTGAAAATGTGAACCCCCGCTAACTAACCCCTCCACCCCTGCCTCGCTAAATCAGGAACTGTGATTTAAAAAAAAAAAAACTAAGACAGCTTCCGAGTGGCATAGTGGTAAAGCGCTCGCCCTATCAGCGAGATCGCGAGTTCAATCCCCAGGTGATGCTGTTTTCCTCTCACAGCCGGAGGCCTAGAGAGAGCTGATTGGCCGAGCTCTCTCAGAGGGGAGGGATGAGAGGTACTTTGTGC
>JAOVVA010000016.1:1245674-1265752 GCA_028565275.1 Leiocassis micropogon
ATAAAAATAGAAAGGAGCGAGTGTGACAAAGTTACCAGAAGAACTCATATTCTCCAGCATGCTCAGTAAAACCTAACGGCTGTTTTTTAAACCATGTAAATCAATTTAAAACATTGACAGTGTATGCCTCTGTGTATTTCTGCAGGCCATGGGTGACAAGCTACTATAAGAACATCCCTATGCACATCTACTGCTTGCCTATAGAGAGAGTAAACCAACAGCTAATGAAGAGGAAGAAGAAGAAGAAAGACTGCAAATAGGTTGAAGGGAAATTATAGCTGTTACACTTCTTTTCCATGCCTGGAATGTTAAAACTGCATGTAAGATATTTTATATCTTATAACGTTTACACTGACAGGTGACAAAATAAGATAAAAAAAACAATATAATGATTCAGTAAGGCTATAAGCCACTGCTGTTTTACAGAACACTTCAGTGATGCAGGACATCAATCTCTGGAAACCCTACCAGACATATGAACATTGATCTTTCAAAAAATGACGAAGATGGCAGGCGGTTCTGCGCAGCACGTCGCCTCAGCATCTCTCATCTGTGTTCACTTGTGTTGGGATCTTGCTACTATGTTGAAAATCAGATTTTTTAAAAACAAGCAAATTGTTTTATGTGTTAAAATATATTTTATGAATGCATGTGTACGTGTGTATTTACAGTACATTTCAGTAAGTAGATTTTTTGTGCTATGTTTAATAAATGGAGGCACGATGGTTTAGTTTAGTCGTCTCACACCTCCATGGTGTCGATGTTTGAATCCCGCCTTCACTCTGTGTGCGTAGAACTTGCAGGTCCTAACCATGCTTGGTGGGTTTCTTCAGGGTTTTCTGGTTTCCTAAATGATCCTAGATCTGACCAGTGACCATTAGAATTAAGCTACTCCAATGAAAGAGAGTGCTGTGCTGCAGACTTGGGCACAAGAACGCTGCTCGAGTAGATTTCACAGAAATATATTCACTACAACAGCACAACCTCGAATGTGATATTGCTTTACTACACTAGTTCTACAAACACCATTCATTATTAACAGAAGATGATTTTTTGTTTATTTAACCAGTTTCTTTTTTTTTCCCCGCCAACACACATCTGTCCGTGACTGGCAGAACAATCTAACAAAAAAACAAGATAACAAAATAACAAAAACGAATTCAAAAACAAAATAACAAATTCAAAAACAAATTAACAAAACCCAAAACAAAATAACAAATTAAAAAAAAAAAGTAAACAAAATAACAAAACCGAAAACAAAATAACAAAAACAGAAAAACAAAATAACAAATTTAAAAACAAAATAACAAAACTGAAAACAAAATGCCAAAATCGAAAATAAAATAACAAATTCAAAAACAAAACAACAAAAATGAAAATCAAATAACAAAACCGAAAACACAATAACATACTGTATCTAAAAACTCAACGACAATTCAGTCAACCCGGGAAAGGTAGGTATAGTTTGCGAATTAAATTCTGTTTAAATTCTGAGTAACATCTGTTACTCAAGATCAGCAGTAAGAATTTCATTTGCAAACCACGCCTAACTGTTTCGGTTTGTTGATTCTTATCGCTGATTGGACGAGACATCTGTCACTTAAAATATACAGGAGGTACTGCAGCCTCAGGGACATTTCAGTCCCATGAGTGTACTTCTTGTATGTCTGGAGTGAAAGATGTCTCTTCCAATCAGCGATAAAAAAGGTTTTGTTATTTTGCTTTCGGTTTAGTTATTTTGTTTTGCACTTCTTGGCCACAGTAGGACAGTCCTGAGAAACTTACGAGATTTATTTTAAATTTCCACTTATTCCTCAGCTAACTCCAAGACTCGAGGTTAAATACCAAATAGCACTAAATGAAATGCTAATGTGGACCAGTACACAATAACTTGTTTAACACACCAAGTGCCAGGTTTTTACAGAATGATTTGGGATTCAGCCTTGTGTTAGAAGCTACTTAGCTTTGTGGCTCGCCTGAGCATAAATAAAACAATACAGAGGGAATTCGGAATGACTTTACTAAGGAGTCAAATATTTTTTGTTGATAATATTATCAAATAAGTTTTTTGCTAAAAGTGTTTCCGTGGCTGTTACGGATCGTGGTGATACATATCGTTAAACATCTAGTGCAGTTTATGTACAATATAAACACTTGTAGAATGCGTGTTTGTGGTGTTGAGTTTCTGAATTCAAGTCCTGCCACATTCTCCCCCCCTCTATAAGCCTGGAGTTTTTTAGTGGACATGCAAGAAAAACAACCATCGTACTGCGGCCATCTCACATGAAACAGACCATGCAAGCCTTAACAGTGATCATGCTGTATATCTCTAGTGTGGTAGCATTCCTATAGTTATTTCTCACTTTCTCACTGTTTCGTCGTCACTGTACCATAGAAATAGTTGATTTCAGTGACAGTTGGTTTATGCCCTTATTTCACACTTTCTCTACGTATTCTACACTCAGCATGTTCTTTTAACTGACCGAAGTGCTGCTGATTATGTCACACCAGTCTCTTTTCTGTTGCTTTGCCTACACCAAATGGATGGTTATGTCTATTTAAATGCACATTAATTTAAAGAATAAACACCCGAAATACACTATATGTACATACAGCACAGTATAGACACTCACACCCCACTTGGATGTACGTTCCTGCAATTACGTGCCAGCAGTGCAATGCATACATCAAATAATTCAGGTACAGTCTAAGAGCTTCCGTTAATATTTGCACCAAAAAAACGGTCTCAGTTACTTGGCACTGTGGGATGATTGTTGGTGCCAGACAGTATCCTTCAAAAATCTAAAGAAATAGAGCATGTCATTATTAAAAAAAATATAATAAACATGAATATGAATATAATAACCATGAATAAAATAGCTTGTGTGTCACATATTATACAGTATACAGTGCTGTTACAACCGTTACAACAGTACACTGAATACCAGCCATTATATAAATATTAACCTTCATAAAATCCTTAATCACAACTCCATTTATCAGAAATACCAAAATACTCATTAATAACCTTTTTTTCAAGTGAACAACTCTTTAAAAACATGTTGCTGTCACTTGACAGATATACAGTAAATTATTGTTCTGTGGATCGGCCCTATTTAACTTCATGGTGTTATTATTACACCTAGTGGCCAAAATAGGAACTGCAACAGCACTGGTAGATGCCTATTGGGACAGGGCTCATGCGGCCCCAAACTCACTTTATTAACATTACCACGTTTTTAATGTCCAGATGGCATGAGACACAAATGAAATGTTTTACACCAAAATTGTTTTTTTAAAAGTACTGAGATATTTTTAGAGCAAAAAAAAAAAAAGGATATAAATCTAGCAGTGTAAGCGCAGACAGTGTGTTTACACTATACCAAACCACACAAAATATACTGCAAAGACTGTAAGAGGACTAAAGAGCAGATAATGTCTGTATACTGTATCAGAAATGTTTGACCTTGTTTCCTGCACAAAGTGTTAAAAAAAAGACTGTGGCACACCCAAACCTTTATTTACATATCTGATCAATACACAAGACACTCAGAAAGTATTACTCTATATAAAGCTACAAAAATATAACTATATATATATATATATATATATATGTATATAATTTTTTTTTTTTTTTTTACAAATTTCCATGGTTGTGCAACTTTTTGACATCACATGCTATAATCACCTACGAACTGGCTACACATTAGCTAAGAGAGGGTACGATGTATGTACTGTATTATTAAAATGTAATTCTCCATAGCAAAATCATGCTGAACCATCACAAACTTACAGTTATGTTCAAAAGTTAGTCCCCTTTCTTTCAATTCTGTGTGTTTTTATGTGGGCGGCACAGTGACGTAATGGTTAGCACTGTCGCCCTACACGTCCAGGGTCCGGGTTTGATTCCTGGCCTCTGTGTGCATGGTTTTTGCATGTTCTCCTCGTGCTTGGTGGGTGTCCTCCAGGTACTCCGCTTTCCTCCCACAGTCCAAAGACATGCAGATTAGGCTGATTGGCATTCCCAAAATTGTCCGTAATGTGTGCCCTGTGATGGATTGGTCTCCTGGGATAGGCTCTAGGCACCTTGTGACCCTGTATACAGGATAAAGCGGTATAGACAATGTGTGAGGGAAGTTCTTTTGTGTAAAAACATAATTTAAAAAATCATCTGAGCATAAGGGGTCTCAGTATTAGGCATACTGCTTTAGACAAATAACAATATAAAAATTTTTTCACTGTGGCATTATTCGTTTAAGAAAAATGAAGCCAAAAGAAAACAACAACAACAGAAGAAGAAATGAGGCAATACTAAGTACCCCCTTAGTGCTTCCACAGGATTTAAAGGGTAAGCTGCAGCCAGGTGCTGCTAGTCATCAGCCCTTGATGAATTGATCATGAGTAGGTGTGCAGACTCAAGAAAAGTTTGCTGGTTTGGACCATTCAGGTGTGTGTTAACACAAAGTCATGAGGAAAAGACATAATCAATGGTCTCAGAGAAGCAATTGCTATAGCAAAAGGTTTTAAAACCATTTTCAACCAATGTGGAGTTTAACATTATACAGTGAGAAAGATTATTCACAAAGAGAAAGCATTCAAGCCAGTTACCCCTGTCTCATCTCCCCAAGAGTAACCATCCCAGCACATTCACCCCATCAACTCCAATGTGGAACCATCAAAGAAATACAGAATAAAACACAAGACATTTCATGTCAGATCAAACAGGCCTCACTGATCATGCTGAATGTTAAAGTCCAGGGCAGTACAATTAGAAGAAGACTGAAAAACAACGATTTGTTTGGAAGCGTTTCTCTAGATAGTAGCGATGGGGGGAAAAAACGGTTCTGTTATGAATCTTCAAACTCTATGAGCGAATTAGTCTCAAACCCACGCTTACACCAGTTGCAAAGCAGTGTGAGCGCTAAATTAGCCAAAAATCGTGTGCAATAGAAGCCCCGCGTCCCCGCATTAGAAGCCGACACGCCTGCACGCTCGCAGTCACTCAACGCATACTTACTATTGAGTTTTAAGACTTTGGAGGCATTTGAAGTGGTAAACTTTGCTGTTTCTTTATAATCCTACAGGTAACGTATTTACACATTTTTATCCCATGTGGTGGGAGCGAATTATTTATTCATTTAGATTGCTTAGAAATAATAATAATGGCGGCAGACAGAGATACATGCTGCCCATTTAAATCTTAAACTCTTGTATTTGAAGTTAGTTTATATTGTTTAAATGGTGCACTTGTTTTTTTTTAAGTGAGAAAGTTAATGTTATAAGGAATGGGCCACAGTACATTTAATTAATCAATAAATGTTTTGTAATTATAATAAACTGGTAATATCAAATCAGAATATTTCTAAAATCGTGATACTTAGAATCGCAAGAATGGTAATAATATCATATCAAGAGGTATTAATATGGCACTTTTGAGTAATTTAAGTGTAATTTAAGTGCCTTTAGACTGGTGATTCGCATCCCCAATAAATAGATAATTATTAAGGGGGCTTTGTCCAATTTTTTGTCTGCTAATTAATAGTTCCTCGTTTCTAATTTTTACCACACATGCTTTTGTCCTGTGTTAAATGCAAATGTCTTCCTTTTGGGTCATTATCCCACTCATGTTGTTGTGTCTTTCTCCACACTATCCACTACCTTCCCACACTTCCTTGATAATTTGATATTGACCATGACATCCACTTCTTTGGTTGCGTCTTTTGCCATTTTGCCCGCTCTGTCTCGTTTTCCCCAATGGACTGGGACCCACTGAAAAATAGGAGACATTTCCCCCCTTTGTCTAGTCATTAATGTCTCACTGTCTCTCAGTGTCAGTGCTGGAGTTCACCTGGGCAACGTTTCAGGATCCTGTTGCATCATCATCATCATCATCATCTTCAAGCCTTTCTAACTTATTTTAAAAGTGTGCCAATCAGTGTGAACTTTATAATAATGTGTGGCCTTTTATAATAATAATAAAAAAAAGAGAGTTTTTGATGATGTATTGCTGTGACTCAAGACTTTAGAAGGTGTGTTTAGGGGTCGGAGGTAAGGCCAGTCTTACAGCAATGTACACACTCTGACACACACACTCCCTCTAACACACACACACACACTCTCACACATACACACAGAGCCATCTTGGATCTAAGTGTGGAAAGAGAAATTAATGCGGTAAGTGTAGATTTATACAGGACACAGTGCGCATGGAGCTGCAGTCTTGTTTTTGCTGATGTTAGCAGTTAAAGGCCTGATGAGGTTTAATGGCTTTAAGCTCGCTTTGGTATTCGGTGTGTATCTATGTGCATGTGTGTGTGTGTGTGTTTGTGTGTTAGTGTTCATGTGAATGTGCGTGTACTGTATATATGTATATGTGTGAGTGCGAAAAATAAGTTGCAAGCAGAGAAATATATAGATAGAGAAATAACCAGTTTGCTTTCCCAGTGTCATTTTACTCCTCAAACCAGTTTACTTGCTTTTGGCACAAACAAAAAAAACCCAAAAAACCCCGCACCAGTGCCCGTGTCCGGCGGCGCTGTGAACAGAGCCTAGGCCGGAGTGGAGTGCAGTGAAGTCGGACTCCTCGGTGCATTCCTCTCGCTTAGCTTTCATGCTAGCTAGGCTTAAAGCTCCTCATAACTAGCCACGTCAAAACGTATTTTGATTAAAGTTTATCAAGTTTAAGCACCCAACTACACCTGATTACTCATTACTAAGTAATTTAACAAATGTAAAAAATAATAATAATATATATATAAGTAATAATTACAGCGTTCGCACTGGTAGCTAATTGCTAGTTAACCCGGCTAGTTTCTATGCTAGTTTGTTTACATTCGCTGTAAACTTGCTAACACATTCATTTTAGCGCTTAAATTACTCAAAAGTGCCATACTAACAATATATAAAATAAAATACAATATATACAATGATATTTTAATTTTTGAACTGAGTATGTGAAATAGTAAGTTAGTTATCTAGTTTTACTTTTGTTTTGTCTGAGGCTGTGAGGACTTTTTTTTCTCCTGTATTTAGGATAATAATGTTACTACAGTGAAAAATAAAATGATAAAATTTCGATTATTAAAATCCTGAAAAATAGTTAAAGTCGTCTGGAAACTTGCATTGAAAGTGTTAGTGTGAAAACAAGCACTTGTCTTCTGTTAATTATTATTATTTTTTTTGCAAAGATGGACCACTTTAACAATTTCAAGAACATATTCATTACATGTTTATTTTTAGGGAACTATTCATATACAGTAATATTCTTGCAATTTATCTGAGCTGAAGTGCATGTTATTACTGAATAACAAGTCCAAGTTGATAGTCATAAGCGGTGAGATTTGTTATTGAGGTTTTGATTAAACCTGTTTGGTTGACGTGAGGATTCCTGCAAGATACAAAGTTGCATCAAAAAGTTTTGAGACTAATGTTGTAACATGCCAACAAATGGCAGCTAGGGTTGGGTTTTGTTTGGGTTTTCACAATACTGGTGCCCTCTTGGTCTTCGAAAAATCAGAAAAACGCTTCGAGAAAAAAAAAGACTTCCAGAACATATTCCAGTAGTTGCAGAAATGCTGGGAGCGTTGTATTGCTGTGCAAGGGCGCTATTTTGAAATTGATAGTGTGTAAACATAGATAAATAAAGTACTTTCTTGTAAACAGAGGTAATCTTAAATTTTTTTGATACCACCTCAGTATCAATTCCAATAATAAGTATAGTTTCGGGACCTTGTTTTAAGAGCCACTGATGTCGAATGTCATGAGGTAGCTTAATGTTGAGTATAAAACTACTGTACATGTTCATGTGAATTACAGCAATATCCATTGAAAGACAAAATAAATTTGGTATTGTCTTTACTTTATAAATAGTACATTGTTCTGGAAGGGGAAGAATACAAGAATCTTGAAATCCTTCATACACACCACATCACCTTTTCACCTGCAGTCTCATTGTTGATGCTTTCAAGGATGATGCATGGGCAAAAAATTATGTTTTATTAGTAAGTTATTTATTCAAAACCTATGGTAGAGGTGTAACAGTAAACACATATGAATTCTTTCCTGCTTGGTACAGGACATTCGGTACGAACCATCCACAAACAGTAGATAAGTGGTGGAGCTGTTCAAAACTTGTTTGCATCAGTGAAAAGCCAAAGCGAAGCTTTTTGTCTAAAAGAGAGAGAGCGAAATCTGTTTTGAAAGAGTCAACCCACGATACCAACGTTGCCTTTGGCATGCGTTCAGAACTGTGTGATTTTTCGCACACTTTTTGTAATATTGGTAATTTTTTTGGGTGGCTGGAACTGATCATCTGCATTTACGTTATTTCTTATAGAGAGATGCGTATCGGGTTTCCAGAATGAATTTAATTTGTATGCCAAGATTCCGCTGTATTTGCTAAGTTTTTATTTATAAAATTGTGATATTTAAGGAACTGCAATACAAATCAAAGGCACAAGTTTTCATGATAGTGTTGTATTTGGCAATCCCTAGTGAACATGCTCAGTAAAACATTTCAGGATATTTCACCATATTTGATTGACTTTTAAAAGTTTTTGAGCAAGAATGTTAAAAAGGTGTTAAAATAACTATTCTAGTTCTTCAACAGTAATTATGGTTCAGTTGCATTACAGGAGTAAACTAGATTAAATATGAACCTTCTGAACATATTGACCTAAATAGAAATGAATATATAGAGAAAAGTGACACAGATTTTGGACCACAGTGCATATCTTGATAAGTTTCTTTTTCAATTAACAAAAATTGCAGGCTTGTCCTTCTTGCTGTTGTTTTAGAAAAGTTACAAATCTGGACTAATCTACCAGGCAGAATGCCAAAGGAGAATTTCATATTTTAATTCGGTTCACATCGTCTCCTACAGTACAGTGCATTTTATTGTACTGTATGTGCAGTAATTGTAAAGTTGCCAATAATTTAGCCAGAGTATAAGGTTTGATATTAAGGGTCTGAAGTGGGCCTCTCAGACTGCAGCATGGTTGTTGCAGATAAAGTTCCTTTGTAAGGTTTCACTTTCTCACTTTGACACTTTGACACTTTCCCCGGTCTTCGTGTCAGAGTATGGTGTCTCTTAGTTGTGTATTAAAAGGGAGTGATTTGTTCGTATTGAATGGACTAAATGGAATAATTTTTAATTTCCTTCTCTTTGCAGGTGACAAAGAGCATGTTTAGTGCCACGAGAAAGAAGTTTATGGAGGGGCTCGATAATGACTATGCGGACGACAGCATGTACTACAGCCAGCCGTCGATTTTCACACATCGACCCGAGAAAGACGTAAGACGTTAAGAAGAAAACCTATGAGAATATAGTTAACACCAAAAATGTTAAAATTATCAAATTATTTATAGCTGGGGGAAAACAAAAAAAACCAAAAAAAAAAACAAGTGCCTTGTGTAACACATCTTCCCTGGGTTTTTCAGATGCTGTTGTCGTCGTCTTCGTCATCGGGCCAGCTGTCACAGCTGGGTGCAAGCTTATACGGCTCGCAAAGTACGCCCTCACACACCATGGTCTACAAGTTTTAACTCGATTCTAATATATACTATAATTAGTAAAGAATTAGTTTAAAATCTTACATTCAATTGGTTGAAATTGCTATTTTATTTTGTTTCATTATTTAGAACTTTTAATGACTTTTCTTATTGTGCCTGATTGTGTTGCGCTGTTAGATACGCGCTTTGTTTTAAAGTTAGAATGCATTCAGATGTTTTTAGTGCACAGATTTTTTTTAATGAAAAAAGGAAAATCTCTGGAGTTTCATGACTAAAATCAATTACTCCACTCTAGCACCTGTGCTTTCATTTCTTTTGACTGTCAGCTTTTGGAATTTTCGACATAGTCAAAGAATTTAGAAAGAAACATTCAACCGATATTTGCACCAGAATCTTACTGCTTGCAATTTCACACCTGCTGTATGCTATAGATAGCATCGCTTTTTGATGGAGGCTTTTGAAGGATTTTGTTCTTGGATGAATGTGTGTGTATATGTGTGTGCGCGTCCTAACACACCCTCTTTGATGCTTTGCAGATACTCTAGGCTTCCCATTGCGGGGGATGAGTAACAACAACCCACAACTCAATCGCAATTTAGCACAAAGCACGCAGCTACCACCTAGTCACGGCACGTCCTCCACCGGGGGCCCGACACTGTCCCTCCATACTCCAACCTCGCCGAGTAGGTGAGACAGCGTTGGACGTTCGGCTACGGCTAAAGTTTAATCCCAAAAAAAGAAGCAGAGACAGCTTTCAGTTCACGTTTTTAACAGTTTCTGCTCCTTCGCAGGGGGATTTTGCCGATGAACTCGAGAAACCTGATGAACCATTCGCAGATAGGGCAGGGCATATCGCTGAGCGGACGGAGTAACAGCATGAGCAACAGCTCGGGCCTGGGTAGCCCAAACCGCGGCTCGCCCAGCAGCATCATCTGCATGCCCAAACAGCAGCCGGCACGGCAGCCGCTCACCATCAACAGGTGAGTCCATATACACATACCCGGGTATAATGCCCACGCAGCCTTCATCACCAGTGATGACAAGCTAAGAGACAGGTTTATTCCAGCTTTATTTACATACACACGCAATGTAAGGATTTTACATCATTACTTTTAAACTTGATTAAACTTAGCCTTCCAGAAGCTTCTCACAATATTTGCGTTTATTTTTCTGGTGTAACTCATGCAGGTTTGTGGGCCTCCACAGTTATTCAGTTCAGTCTAGAAACTTTATATAGGATTCAGGTCAGTTATTTGTGATGGCCGTGTCAAAATCGTTTTTATTTTGTGCCCTTTAAAGGGATGTTCAAGTCAAACCAGGACTTTTGAAAAAAATCACTTTATTTAAAAAACTCTTTTTATTTCTCTGTATAATCCCCCGCTACACTAATGCACTTATCCCAGTGTTGCACTAGTGCTTCGATACCATAAAGGTAAAAAGTTCTCTTAGTATGCAGACTGCATGTGCCACGTCTGAAACACTGGCCACCCAGGAACTCCTTTCATGAACCAAACATGTGAAAATGACTTGGTGCGAGGTCAGGAACATATGGGTGATGTGGTGATAACTCCTAGCCGAATTCATGTAATGTTTAAGCGGTGTTCCCGCAGACAGATGCGTCTATTCCGCAAGATGGTGACAAGTTATCCATCGACTTTCAAGGATTAGGGGTTCCACTCACTGAATGTTGATGGGATTGACTGCGACTGGGATTGGCATTCATGGGCGTGAATGAAATATTAATGAAATATTTTACTGCGGCTAAGAGTCTCATCACTGTACTGTGTTTGAAGTCTGTAAACATCAGTCGGTTTTAAACCTTCATTCACAAGACATTTCATCACAAGTCCCGGTTTGACTTGAACACCCCGCCCCTTAAAGGTTTGCTAATTCGCTTAGCCTGGACAAACCAATTGGCGATCAGTTTCAACATTCTTTCTGTTGTATTACGGTGTTGCTTCATTAAATAATGCACCTCCACAACATGATGCTTCCACCCTCATGTTTCTCAGCTATTCCTCTATACATGCCACTTTCTTCCTTTCATCACATGATGTAACATGTCAGACAGTGTGTAATGGTGGATGTACTTCTAACTCCTTCACCAGTTCCCTTATACTTGTCTTGTATATCTTCACCCTTCAGCCTACAGTAGGTGTGTGTGTGTAGAACTCTTTGCCTTGATACATCCTTAGTGTATTGTAAACATCATAAACAGATTAGCTATCTTTGTTCTGTGCCCTTTATTGCAATAAAATGTTCTTGCCAAATCACACGAGATAAATAAAGAGTAGTTACATACACTCAGATATATCTGTGTGACCAGTAAGAAATATTTCTCTCTAGACCTTTCAGAATTCCTGTGGAATCCCGGTGAACAAAATGATCATTTGTAGAGAAATGTTCACACAAGTTCCAGGCCTTGGTTTAACTTTGTCTTTCTTTCTGTGCAGTATGTCAGGGTTTGGAATGGGCCGAAATCCTGCGTTTGGTTTAAGCAATTCGTTCTCGAGTAGCATCTTTAACGGAACCGGTAAACATCCATTACATTACACCGAACACGCTTTAAAAGAACGCTTTGATTGTTTATTGGGAGCTAACGGAACAATACGTTTGTAGACGGGAGTGAAAACATGACTGGGCTGGACCTGTCCGATTTCCCCGCCTTAGCCGATAGAAGTCGAAGGGAAGGAAATGCCAATTCGACGCCACTGCTCAACCCGCTGGCTGGGAGAGCTCCGTACGGTAAGGCGGATAAACAGCAAGCCTCCTGTTATGGAGTCTCAGTCAAGGTTCCTCGTATGCTCCTCTCTAGGATTAGAGTTTTTACTGAACCTTGACTTCTTTTCAGTTGGAATGGTCACGAAGCCGACACATGAGCAGTCCCAAGATTTCTCCATCCACAACGAGGACTTTCCTGCACTTCCTGGAGCCAACTTTAAGGATCCAACATGTACTGATGATAGCAAAATGGTATATACCCACACATGCACAAACACACACTCACTTAGGGACCTGATTGTGCCATTCCTCCTCTGTTATAGCGAACTAGTAGCTATAGATCAGATTAGAAAATTCAAAGGAACGTCATTTACGTTAAACTGCTAATTTATATGATACAGGCTTTTGTGTGCAACAAATTAACAGTAACGAAGTACTGATGTAGTTCTCTAGACCTAGATCTCATCAGCGATAACACCAATGGTGAGATGATCACTTTTGAGATGACTTGGTGCCCTAGTTAAACATAGCGATCGTCTGCAGATTCTTTACATGTATGGATTTTTAAAAGCATCATTAAAGGTCCTGTATTTTACTATTTCTACGTCTCACAGCTCCACCTGTTAATGCTCCGGGTGTAGCTTTAGTAGGCGTGATTGGGCTTTATTTGAGTTTTAGGAGAGCAGAGTGTGCGAATCAATACAGAGTTATTCTGCTTGATCTTTTTAGTCTATGATAGAATATTTCTCTCTTGAATGGAGGAGGAACTCTCAATCCAAGTTCAAAACCTAGTGGAGATTTTGGATTGAAATAGTAGATAGCACCCTCCACCATCATCATCATCATCATCATCAAAAGTCCAACTGAGAGAATATTTTTTGTAAAGCGATGTTCATTCATCCATCCAGTACAGTTCCAGAGTAAAACCTAACTTTGAGATTTTGCATTGATTCAACTTTCACCTCACTGTATTATCAAATCATTCCATTCTCTGGACATCGACATTTTTTTTGTAGTCGTACATTTCATGAACATTGAAACTCGACAGCTTCACTTTGCCCCGGAGTCGTTCGCTCTTTCCTGGTGCTTATCTTTGCTGCGTTCTTTCCTCCGCAGAACTTGAACCTGTCTGGTAAGAACGTGTCCGCAGACGGTCCTAAGTTCCCTGGAGAAAAGAGCTTGACGCAACAGAACAACAATCATCAGAAAAAAGGAGTTCAGGTCCTTCCTGATGGTGAGAGTGTTGGTTATCTAACTGAATAGGACAAAAATTCATAAACAGCTGTGTGTTTATTCTAGGGTGTCTTTTTTTTTTTCTCCTCTTATTTCCAGGCCGAGTTACGAACATTCCACCTGGCATGGTGACTGACCAGTTCGGGATGATTGGCTTGTTGACGTTTATTCGGGCAGCAGAGACAGACCCGGGCATGGTGCACTTAGCGCTGGGGAGCGACCTGACGACGCTCGGCCTCAACCTGAACTCACCAGAGTAAGCAGCAACTCATCTCATCCTTGCTAGTCTTCACCAGTCAGCACATTGTCACACGCATTGGGTAACCAGGAACAATGTATATAATATTGGATATAAAATACAGTAAGGATGGTGCTGCTTTAAATCCAGAATTGACCAGCTGCTTGGATCGATACTGTTCAACTGGGTTGAGATCAGATGGATGGTAACAATCATCCATGAGACACGAAAACAATAATATTTTTTTAGGACAGAAAATCAAACTGTGTTACATAACTCTTCAGGTATAATTATTATTAAAGGTCCCAAATTTTATTATTTATTTAACAAATTAACACGGGTCTCAGAGCTCCCCCAAAGTGTGTGTGCGTGTGTTTTTATCCATACCCCAAGCTCCTTCTGTGTCACTTCTCTACCGAATCCCCAACAGCAGAGCTGAGCATCAAGCCGGGGGAGGAGATCATCTTTTATGAGGTCACATTAGAGTTGGCTTATTAAAGCCCTCGTCAATACAAAAACTGGAAGAAGATTTCTTTGTTCCTGCATGTATTTGTTTGTACACGCACCCTGGAGACCCAACTACAGTATATTGCTAAAAATGACTAAAAAGTGAATTTGGCATCATAGGTGCCCTTAAAAATTGACCCATATTTTCACCCTTTTTTCTCTTTGACTTAAAACTGATATTTCTGACTGAAGCTTTTTCACTTGCCTCTCTAACAAATGTAGAAATAGGTGTACTAGGTGTACTAGTCAGAACTATATATATTGATATTTGATGTTTTGTAAACTAAAAAAACCTCACAGCAATAGAGTATTTATCATGACAGAATGTGATGACAGAGAAATCGAAGCACTTGCGCTTCGTCACAGGTGTTCGGCTGATCTGCCAGTTTTGATTGTGAGGAGAAAATGAAGTCTGTGGTTTGGGGCATGTTTTTGCCGTTTTCTGCTAAAATGCAAAGCTACTTTGCAAAATATGTAAAGGGTGTAAAGTATGTAAAGTATGTATTGTTTTGGCATTTTCTCTCTCACCCGTGCGCCACAGCTGACCCAAACCAAGCCAAGCCAAGGACACACTACAGAGCCACCAGTTTTTCTTTTAATTTGTCATGTATCTGTACCGTAGTGAAGTTAGAGTACTGTTACTTACAGTAGAGGTACTGTTTTTAGTTGTGTTAATTGTTTTAAACATAAGAGCGACTCCATCAGTTGGTATTGATAGTCAGTAACTGAGTAAACCAGTTATATTTAACAACGGAGGCTTAAAAGCACTTATGTGAGTCGCTCGTGTCTGTCACATGCTGTAAATGTAAAAATCTAAAATGTCTAATGTTTGCAGCAGGCTGACTAACTATGCTTTGTCCCAGTTTAAACAGTTAAATGAAAAAGTTTGCAGTAAACATTTTATTTGTTCCTTTTTTTTGCCCTGGATTATCTTTTAGTTAAAATTGTAATGTATTTATTTATAAAATGTAATAAAAAAAAGTAAGATGTATATTATTGTATTATTTAAATAACGTAAGATATTATTTTTTATTATTTACAGAAACCTTTATCCCAAGTTTGCCTCTCCGTGGGCTTCCACACCATGTCGGCCTCAAGATATCGGTGAGTGTCTGACCTTATATGCCGAAATGAAATTCTTAGCTAACATTAAGAACAAAAAATATTATTATTAGTAGTAGTATTATAAATACTTAAACCTTATTTAGTATGTTTGCATAAATTATTTTACAAATAAAAAAATTGGCATTCTCCATTAAAAACTACATAATACAAGGGGCGTTGTTCAGTTCAAACAGGGACTACGCTAATGCATTTATCCCAGTGTTTCACTAGTCCTTGGATACCAACAAAGTAGAACGTTTTCTCATGTCTTAAATGCTGTCCTCCCAGGAACTCCTTTATCGGCCCTTTCCTTTAATGAAAAAAGAGGCATTCTGTTTTTATACCTTATACTAACCACCGCACCACTTGCACGTTACAGGATCTTACTGTAGGTGGGAGTTATTGCCATATCTTGTGTACATTCCTGACCTCGTTTCAAGCCATTTCCACATGTTTGGGTTATTAGAGGAGTTCCTGGGAGGTGTTT
Source organism: Leiocassis micropogon (assembly GCA_028565275.1). Taxonomy (NCBI): domain Eukaryota; kingdom Metazoa; phylum Chordata; class Actinopteri; order Siluriformes; family Bagridae; genus Leiocassis; species Leiocassis micropogon. Next base: position 1,261,475 of record JAOVVA010000016.1, read on the forward strand.
CAGATGTGAAGCAGGCAGTACGATCATGGCTTCAGCTGTACTGAGAAAACTTTCTACCTTGATGGTGTCCAAGCACCAGTAAAACTCTGGGATAAGTGCATTAGTGTAGCAGGGGATTATATAGAGAAATGAAGGCTCTCAATCAAAGGTCCCGGTTTAACTTGAACGCCTCTCGTAATAATAAAAATAATAATTTAGTGTGATCCTCCCCGCCTCATTCCTGTTGTTGTTTTTATAAGTTGTCCCTAAACCAGACACACTCAGGATCTCCGGGCAGCTCAATAACTCCGCCTCTCTCTTTCAGACTTCCACGTTCCCTCAGAATACTTAACCAACGTTCACATAAGAGACAAGGTAGGTTGGCCACAGCTCTTCACATTATTCTTTCATTATTCGTCCCGCCTTTTCTTCCTTTCTAATTACCGATCTGATGCCCGAGCCAGCGCGTGTACCGTCTCCGTTAGAACTGCCTGAGGTTGTCTTTGTATAAGGTAAACTGTATGAAATGATCTGCTGACCGGCTAATGCTGTTGTTTTTATCCCTTCCTCCACCATGTACCCTGTTTGTGTGCACTAGCAACACCAAACAAGCATTATTCAAACCGGGCGCTAGCTGTAGAGCCATTACTGGGCCCCATAGACGGAAGTTGAGTTCTGCCTTTCTATTAGCGTGATTGTGTTGGGGAACACGCTTGTTGTGGATGTGTGTGACTGAAGCACAGGAAATTTTGTGGTGTTGTGTTTTTTTTTTGTTTTGTTTTTTTCTTGAGGGGAAAGAAAAGGTAAGGTAATAGACGTGTTTGTTCTCTCTCCTTCTCCACAGCTTGCTGCAATAAAACTTTCACGGTACGGAGACGACCTGCTCTTCTATCTTTACTACATGTATGGCGGAGACCTGCTGCAACTCTTAGCGGCGGTAGAGCTGTACGTATTTGTCATTCTGTTTCAGTATTATATAAACTGTAATTAATTGCAATCTGAGGTAATTATATTTCCTCGTCCACTTCAGCGGCTCCCTCCGGCACTAGAAGAGTATTATCAAGTGCTCGCTTGTCGATTACGAGTAATAAGGTTATCACTATGCAAACCTACGCTAGTCCTCATTGGCCATTTTCAATTAGTTTACAAAATGAAGATGTGTAAGGCTGAGCAAATACTGTTCACGATTCTTTCGCAAAAAATCACCCCCCTAGGAGGAAAAATGTAAGGTCAAATAGTTGTGACCTGAACCTAAATGCAGCCCAATGCTTTACTGGTCATTAGCTTTAATTGAAAGGGTTTTGACAAAAGTGTGGAATTAAACATTTAGGAATTACTGCCATTTTCACATCCTTTACCGTCTTGTTTGTGGATCTTTCTTCCATCAGTCCTGTCTTGAGTAAATGCAAAGTACGGTATGTTCCATTGGCCTGAGAGCAGATAAATGACTTGGCCAGTGAAGAGTTGTAGCCGTATGCACTTCAGAATTCATCTTGCTACTTTTATCATCTGTCAGGTCACCAATAAACATCGGGGATCCAGTTCAACTGGCAGCCATACATTCTTATTCCATAACACCATGCCTCTAGCATGTTTGACGGATCATGTGGTATGCTTTGGTCTGTTGGCTGTTTCTTTCCTTCTCCATACTTTTCTCTTCCCATCATTCTGGTTGATGTTAATTTTGGTTTTATCAGTCCGAAGAATCTGGCAAAGTCAAATCTGGCCTTTCGGTTCTTGAGCGGTACCAGTGGTTTGGTTTGCAGCTTCTTGCGAAGAATCTATTTCATAAAGCCGTGTGTCTTGATTGTAGACGTTAACAATGGCACGTCGACCTCCTCAAGAAAGTTCTTGACTCAGATAGATGTTATGATGAATTGGTTCTTCTTCAGTAATGTGTTGAAGACCTTACTTAAAGACCCGGCAGTGTCAGGTCCATGGTACTGTGGTTTGAACCTGTGACCTTCTGGAGTCCAACAGCTTAACCAATGAGCAACCCTGCCATGGTTCTGTGACCAAATGGACGTCGACTGGGCTGCTGGATCATTTCGGTTGACACAAGGTCACAGTCATGAGCTTATGGCTTATTGCTATTGGTACCCAGTAAGGAAACATATTACATATTGGAATATACAGGGTCTGAAGTAGACTTCTACTCATAAAACCATGTGTAAAGAAAAAAACAAAACATTGAAACAATAGCATGTGTGACAAATGGTGTGTATTAAAGCAGCAGATAACTGTGGAATATATAATGTCTTCTCATATGAGATCAAAATTAGACAGAAAAAGAACATCATAATTGTTTTCACATATTAAATCACATATTATTTCTAAATTTCTGGTTAAGAGCGTTGCTAGTGCTTCTTTTGCTTGGTGTTTACTGGCGGTTAGCATCCACCATGCTGCATTACCGCCCCCTTCTGGTCTTGATCTCTCTCTCTCTCTTATTTTTCTTTCAGTTGAAATCCTTTTTTGTAGTCCCGTTCCCCCTAAAAAACATTAATTACTTTATGTCTTGTCCTCTTTCCTGTCAAACAGTTGAGTTGTAATTGTAATCCCAAATTAGAGAAATACACAAATGAGATAGATTAATGTAATCTTTGAAGATTACATTAGCACCGTGGTTAGTCAAGAGGAAATATACATATACATTTTTTCCTCTTCCTCAACTTTTTAGCAGGAAAGTTTGAGTTTCCTGGTGTCTTATTAACTGAAGCTCACTCGTTTGAGTCAGCTACGGAAATGAGGACTGGCTGAAGAAAGCCGTCCGTCTCATTTTGCAGGGTTAGGGGGGGAGGCTTTTAAGTGAGCACAGAAGTGTGCTAGAGCTCAGGTCAGCCTTTTGTCATGACCGTATCATTTACAGCTGGTCCAGGTATGTAAAGTGAAACCTCAAAGGCTTCTTTTGATCTGCAAGCTTTCTCATTGTGTCAGATGAACACAGGACGGGCTTTGAAGAGACCGACGCTATAGGTGTTAAGTCTAGAGCCTGAATAATAAGATGAAGGAGTCGTGTGTATCAGTATTCTATATGTAGGCTGTTGGCAAAGTCGGGCCTGTACTGTCTAGTAGGTATGTGTCAAATTAACTGACTTTGTGATATGAGCGGTAATGGAGTGTCATCATGCAAGCATTTTTGGAGCAGGATCAGCATCGTCAGGATGGCAGGGTTAGTTTGCTTTTCTGTAACTTTACTGCTGAGTAAAACTTCCTTGATTTTTAGAAATATTCTAGCTTCTAATATGGAAGTTAATATGGAATTTTAACCAATTTAAAATGTATTAACTGATAATGTAATTTGTTTTGCATAATATTTTGCTGTGGCTCACATCTATTAACTTGTACACCACAAGAGGGCGTACTTGTACTTCTGCCTGTGTGCAATATTACACATTGTATTTTTAACAGTCTTATTCTTTTTTGGTCTGTTTTAGTGATGTTAATGATTAATCGATTAAAAATATATTTATGTACAGTATGTGTTTGTTTTGCCACATTGCTTCTTAGTGGTTAGCACTGTCACCTTTCGTTTCCAGGGTCCGGGTTCAATTCCCACCTCGGGTCTGTGTACATGGAGTTTATTTGTTCTCCCCGTGCTTGGTTAAGTTGATTGGAGTTCCCAAATAGGGATAGGCTCCAGTGTGTCTTGGGCTAGTCATGGATATCAGGCTAAATGATTTTTGATTAATCAATTATTGATTTTTGGAAAACGTGCAAAATCTGCGACTTAGTCAGTAGTTACCTATATTAAGTATACTCAGGATATAATTGTTATAATTGTAGGCGGAAGTTTGTTCTTTATTTCCCACATCGCAGGTCAGGGCATTTAATGTTAATTTTGACAAGTGTGGCGTTTTGGATGGCGCTTTTAAAATCTGAACTCAATGTGTCCACAGTTTCAATCGGGACTGGAGGTACCATAAAGAGGAGAGGGTGTGGATCACACGCGCTCCTGGGATGGAGCCTACGATGAAGACCAACACCTATGAAAGGGGGACGTATTACTTCTTCGACTGTCACAACTGGAGAAAAGTAGCCAAGGTAACAATGCAAATAATAAATTTGTATATATTTATTAAATATAAATAAATATTAGTTTTTGTTTTTACTTTTGCATGGCCCCAGTCAGCTCATCACACCTTACTTAATAAATATGCAACACTAATTGGATTTCTTTTAACCGTAGGAATTTCACCTAGAGTATGACAAACTGGAAGAGCGGCCACACGTCCCGTCAACGTTCAACTACAACCCGGCCCAGCAGGCTTTCTGAAAGTGACCTGAGAAAAAATGGGG
>JAOVVA010000016.1:1281790-1302196 GCA_028565275.1 Leiocassis micropogon
AATATGTGTATATAAAATCATCTATGTTAAGGGTTATGCCGATTAATGATTATTCCCAGTGCGTATTTTTCGCCAAGACTGAACGCCCACGCATCAGATGTAAATGTAGATCTAGATCTCTTTAAACTCAGAAGCTTAAATCAGAATCAGATTTTGAGTCACATTTATAAAAAAAAAAAAATCATTTAGGTCAATGTCTATGAACGTGGATTAAAGGATCAGATGGGATTTTTAAAGCCGTTCCTCACATGTACAGTATGAGAGGATAATCCTGGGAATACATGCTGATGAACTGAAATACACGCTAGTGAACCTCAGCTCAAAAACTGTCTCGAAGTGAAAAGGGAGATTCTATAAAGGGAAAGTGAACGTCATGTCAGAATATGATGCAAGTCCAGTTTTTGGCAAGGTGAGATTCTTCTTCTTCTTCTTCTTATTTTTTTAATTACGTATATATTTGTATATTATGTTCGCATTTTTTATTTCTGCTGAAACTTTGACACTGCTTCTTCCCTCTGCTGTAGTCATGCCTCATGGACATATTAGTGCCATGGTAACGCTGTAGGACTTTAGCTTCAGCTTCACTAAGCCTCACCTGGTTTCCATGGCAACATTGCAGGGAACTCCTTAGTATTTGTATACTGTAGAGACACGAAAGAGTGTTAAAATATGTATTTTAAAAAAAAAATTCTTTTATATTAATGCAAGACCATTTCTTGCAAGCTTGGTTAAACTTAATCACACCTTTTTATGATAATCTCATTATCACATTATTTTAAGCTTAAAACTTCTAAATTGTCTAAATGGATCAATAGCACTTTGTAAAATTTGCTTGTTCCGTTCTCTTTCACTTTCAATGATCTCAAATTTGTCAAATCGCTGGACTTTCATCTGAGCCCACAGGACTAATCCACATTAATGTTTAACTGTCTATTAAAGGTTTACAGTAGAAAGTACTCTGATCATCATCATCTACATAAGTCCGTGGCTTACAGTAAGTCATTTGCGACATTTAAACATGAGCCTCATCATCGTCTCTGCATTCAACCGATCGCATTCATCTTTTACACTGTTGCTGTGGTAATTATTAATTGATTATTTCACATCAGATTGGACAGATTATACCTTAAAAAGAAAAGCTGATGCTGGAGAAAAATATTTGAACTCATTAGCTAAAAAGATATGGCACCCCTAGCCCCATTCAAAAGATCCACCCCAGATTTACTCACTCACTCACTTGTCACTGATTAGTAAGGAAAAACTTCCCGGGATGAGAATATGAAGAAACCTTGAGAGGAACCAGACTCAACAGGGCACCCATCCCCATTTGGATGATAACGGAGAGCAGAAATTGATCTGCAGTCATACTGTGTGTTCGGTGTCTGTACGTTCAGTATAACAGAAGAGGTAAATATGGAGTCTACTTTGGCTATTGTAGGATCAGGTAAAAAAAAAACTTTAGGAATTTCAGTCCAAGTGGACCATGAAGATATTTGACAAAAAAAACACATTGGATTATAAACGCTGATTCCTCCTTTAATTACTAGTTATCTGTCCAGAGTAAAGTACTGTGCAAAAGTGCCAGAGAGTCGTACTTTCAAAAAGCCAGACTTTTTTAATGTAGTCTAGAGGAATAGTTCTCCAGGCTTCCTAAAGGATTGTCTCTCATTTTTAGTCCAGTCCCTGTATACCTGAGCACTCGCTCTCACTATACCACTTTATCCTGTATACAGGGTCCCGTGGGGCCTGGAGCCTATCCCAGGAGACTTGGAGTATGAGGCGGGGTACACCCTCACCTCATATCCAATCCATCACAGGGCGCACACACACAGACCCGAAGCGGGAATCGAACCAGTGTTAACCACTAAGCCACATGCTGCCGTTGTACCTGAGCAGTTTCTTATGAGTGTTTTTTGTTTGTTAAGCCACTCAAAGACCTATCAATCATTCAAGCATGAAAAGCATCTAACTTAAGGCGTGAACCAGTGGCAAACAGGTGCAGATGATCAGACAGGTGATTAGTATACACTGTTGATGCTGAATGCTGGGTGGCTGGAACAGACGAGAGGGGAAATGAGGTCGCTGCTGAGGTTGTTAGATAAACAGTAATTTAGGCATTTTGCAGGGGGTCATTGTCTGTTCATTTCTCTGTGGCATGTGTCTATTTAACACTTTTAAATAGTGATCTTTAGATAGCTTGGGCAGAATAACTGATAAACATTTCCAAGGTGATTTTGATGAAATATATTAAAAGTTTCTTCAAGCAATAGAAAATAAATATAAAAGCAAAGATTTTCATTTTGCCTTTTTTGGGCTGTTTGCCAAGATACAACCATTAGCCATCTGACGGGTTTACAGAAAACACATAACGAAGTAAGATTAAAAGATTTTTTTTTAATGTAATTTTTTTTTGTATTCATATTTCTGAAGGATGAAATATAAATTGACTTAGTAGATGAAAATTAAATCTCCATGGTTATACACCACAGTGTAAATCCTATAACATCTTTTTTAATTTGCATTACTGTAGGTGTGTGTTTTTCTGACCCTTTGCTCAGAAGTCATCGCACCTCGATCTCGGGCGTGTATAAATGTATAAACTTTTTGTCTGGCTTCCTGACTGAGCCGACTGTGGTTCTTGGGCCCTTTTCAGCATTTTCTGTCTCAGGTTGCTATTTCTGTCTGATTGTTTTTTTCCCCCTGTATTCCGATGCCTCTTTTTTCTCCAAAGCCTTGCTGATCCCAAGCAATCGCGGTTCGGCTTGTAACTAGATTAATCTCCAAATCCCTGAAAATGACTTACACCGATCAGCCATAACATTAACAGCATTGCCGGTAAATTGAATAACATCGATTATTTATTAAATACTAATAAACAATAAAGATCATAGGCACCCACGGCTCATTTATAATTGTGGGGACCAAAAAACAAGCATGTCCGGTTAGATCCCACGGAAAAGCACAAATTGCTGAAAAAATTTAATCCTGGCCGTGATAGAAAGGTATCAGATCGCTCAGTGTTCATCACAGGTTGCTGTGGTGCGGCTTAGCAGGTAAGAATTCAAAGTTGTTGATCCGGCCTCCAAAATTTAGTACAGTGATTTGTTTGGATATCTGCAAACAAAATTTGGACTGATACTGTAAGAAAGTTGAAATAATTACTGGTGATGAGACATGGATTCTTCACTACGTGTCTAAGAGTAAACAGCAGAGTATGGAATGAAAACATCCCAAGTCACAGGCCGATAAAAAGTTCAAAAGTCAACCATCATCTGGAAAATTCATCAATGCTTCCAGTTTTCCGAAGATTCTCAAGGGCCAGAAGTATTGGAACGGCCTCAGGAAAAAGGTAAAAAAAAAATCAACAGTGCTCACTACAATACGATGCATATTAAAAAGCTAAAGCCTAAACTTCGCATTAAACGCAGAGGACTGCTATCCAAGGGCGTCGTGATCTCGCGTGACGGTGCATGTCTGAATTCTTCTGCACACACTGTCAACATTTTGCAAAAACTTTATTTTGAGGTGAGAAACCATCCTTACTATAGTCCTGATCTCACTCCATCAGACTTTCAGCAGCCCTACGAGAACAAAGATTCACTTCTGATGAAGAAGTGAAGACAGCTGTGCATTCGTGGCTCGCACTTCAGCCTAAAACTTTAGTTTTTATGGGGGGATATGAAAGCTTGTTGACAGACAAGATGGACAAAGTTTATGAAAATCAAAGCTATTATGTCAAAAATAATATATTTGTCTTTTTTTAAAAGTGATTAACAACATACTCTACAGCCAGAGTGCGGAAAATTTTTGACTTACTCTAGTAGATAAATGATTAACTTTGCTTAGGTTGAGGAACCTATAAGTAATAAAATGTTCATGTTTGGGAAACAACAGCACTAAATAAAATCTGAAATACGTCTGACATTAATGTACGATTGAGGCTAAAAGCTTCAGCTCTTCATGCGCAGTGTGTTTGAGACCAGCTACTAAATGCTGTCTGTGTGAGGTAGGGCACAAGCTGTGTTGTAAAAGCCCCCCTCTGAAATGGTGCAAATGGGCAACCATGCAGAGCTCTCTAAAGAGGAAATGCAACTTCGAAATTAAAAGTGGTAATAAATTCAGTTCCTGTTAAACAAAGCCTCTCTTGTCATATTGAGTAAATGGTCTGGAGTTCATTAGTATGGCCATTAGAGCTCCAGTTTATTGTACTCTCATGAAAAGACAGAATTAGCTGCTTCATAATAAGTGATGATGGTGCACTGTGGCAGTGGGTAGCGTTGCTGCCTCACAGTCAACAACTCTTGAGCTCGGGTTACCGTCAGCACGTGGAAGTGTGTGAAGCATGCTCTGTGATGGATGATGGACTGACATGCCAGTCAGGGTGTTCCTTTGTCACGCCAGCTGTTTCCAGGATTTACTCCGACTCTGAATCAGAATGTGAATGAAGATGAATAATAAGCATGAGCACTCATGAGCTCACAGACACCACGATTGCTCGTTGTCGCTCCAATCAACCAGGGAGAGAGTAACACCATTCCCGCCAGCCAGAGAGCATGACCGATCTTTTCTTCGTAGACTTCCAGGCATGATAATTCATAAACATTTCTTTTTTTATGGAAAAAAAATTGTGGACAAACCGAATCAGAACGATTCTTTATAATTGGATTTTTACAGTAGTTTACTTCTTTACCCTTGGGGTGAGTGGGCGAGTAGTTCAAGGTCTCACATGGTACTTCAACCCCAAGCCCCAGTGGTATTACATCTGATCCACTTGTAGCACCGGCGCACACACAATTACACTAGTCAGAAGTATCCTCTTCATGCTTCAAAGGCATCCACAAGAGCCACCAATTGCCCTCTGCCTGGTCCATGTTCCCCAGGTCAAGATGCACGCTCTCACCTCTACATATTTCTAGGGAGGCCATGTTTTCACTTGCTGTCTGGAGAGCCATGTTCAGTGGTACATCAGTTTACATTTACATTAATACTTTTGGCAGACGCACTTTGAAGTTTCCATCATCACTAGGTTACTACCTATAACTACCAAACATTCTTGGGAAGGTTTTTTTTTTTATTTAACCAAAGAAACAATTAGGTCATCTAGAGAAAGTTCATTCCATCACCTAAGAGCCAGGACAAAAAACAGTCTAGGTGGTAGGACCAGTCAACCAGTGCTGGAGGATCAAAGGGAACATGGTACACTGCAAGGTGTGATGAGTTTTGGTGCTATTTCTACTTTCTCTGTTTAATGATCTCTGCCAAAAGATTTGATCACAGCCTTCTTGTGCTCATTGGGGTTAGTCCACTGAGACGCTTGTTGTAAAAGTTTGCTCTTTTTTTTCCAAGCACCGTAGAGGCATGTCTTACGTATGTAAAATACCAACTGGATCTTTCCGATGGTTTAAAACATAGTAAAGGCTTTGATGATGTTACCGTTTACTTCAGCATCTCCATTTTTGGTTAACTTACTTTCAAGGTATGTCAGTTCTTCTATAGACAGCGCGGTGGCTTAGTCATTAGCACTTTTACTTTGCACTTCCAGGGCCCAGGTTCGATTCCTGCCTCAGGATCTAATTGCATGGAGTTTTCCTCATGTTTGGTGGGTTTCTTTTGGGTACTCTGGTTTCCTCCCACAGTCCAAAGACATGCAGATTAGGATAATTGATGTTCCCAACTTGCCTGTAGTGTGTGAATGAGCGCCTGAATATGTGTGTGTGCCCTGTGATGGATTGGCACCCCATTCAGGATGTACACCACCTCGTACCTTAAGTCTCCTGGGATAGCCTCCAGGCCCCTCCAGGATAATGGTATAGATGATGAGAGAGTAAATTCTTCTATACCTTTAGTGTTCCTACACTAAATGCTCACCCTGTCTGTGTATCACAACATGCAACATTCTGAGGCTTGAATTCATTTCTTCTATCTGTGGTTTATTTTTTTGACTGTTTCTGACTACTTATAATTAATTCATTCCTATCGTGTTACTATCCTTGCAATTTTCTCCTTGAAATTTTCTTCAGTATCAATAAAGTGTCTATCTATCTATCTTATTTAAAACATTGGTGGTTGCTGTTGATTTGGTGCACACTTCAGGAGAGGAAGGATGATGATGATGATGATGATGATGATCGTGGCGAGGGACAGCGAGAATCTTATCAGCTCTTTTTCTTTGGTGAAAGATCGATTACATGGATGATGGAAACAGACGTTCGTGGTCTCCGCGTGCGAGTGCGGGCGTGCGTATGAACCCATCACGGGAGCACTGACCTTTCAGAATGTGAGGTAATGAGCGCTCAGGTCTCTGTAAGCAGCGGTGGCTAATGACTTGATTAAACCACCTGTGGGATGTGACTGACATGACATTATCACGGTGCGGTAATGACGGCCCAGCTCTATTAATAAATGGGCAGGTAGATGCAGCGCTCGGTGTTCCGTGCTTGTGCCTGGAAGGCTGTGATTTCAAAACCTGCACGGTTCCTTCTAACAAGATCGTAACCCTCATTTTATTTTAAATGTTACTTTTCATGTCTCAAAGTTGTAATATGGTAACTGTGGTTGCTTGAAAAAGAAATTTCATCTCTGCGTCACTACCCTGGATAAATAACTTGTAGGTCGTGTCATATGAAAACATCTGCTATATAGAAAAATTAGATTAGGATTCTGAAAGTTTAAGATTTGCTTTCATTGTCCTATATAATAAAGTACATGTACGATTAGTTTCAATAAGTTTGCATTAGAAATATGGACTTCTTACCAATTTTTAACACCTAGTTACTTTTTGCCCTCCCTGTAGTTTAACTGTTTACACGGACGATGATGTGATAAGATGCGTGCACATCGTCTGGACATTGCGGGTTTGATTCCCAAGTGATGCCACAGCCACCTACAGCCGGGAGTCCAGTCACAGCAGCACTATGATTTATGAGTAAGCTTACGCAAGGGTAAAAGGCTTTCATGCTTAACATGAGCCAGTCAGTGCTCCGTTCTCAGCCAGAGACTCAGTGGATGAAAGTTTGAAGTATTTTATCAAATCAGAAGCAAAATTTCCTTCCTGGGAATCTCGTCACGTCACATAATGTTACCCCAACGTGGGGCAAACATGATCAGAAAGAGTATATCCATTCCAACAAGAGAAAAACTATGTTTGACCTATGATTTCCCTTTACTAATGAAATACTAGGGGTTGTTGTGACTCAGGCGGCTTACGCTCTTCGAGGGTCAGGGGTTCGAGCCCTGCCACCGCTGGGTCACCACTGTTGGGTCCTTGGGTTGCCTTGGGCAAGAACCGTAACAATACGTCCCATACAATCCAGCCAATTTAGGACGGTTGTGACAGGAAGGGCATAGAACCTTATACCAGATTTTAGGGGTCCAAGAAAAAAAAATACAAAGAAACAAACAATCAAACAAAAACTAATTAAATACTAAGGTTCAGGTAGCTGAACTACTGTCTTTTTTTTTTTTTACTTAACTAACATGAAATTAGTACACAGTACTAGTTAAAAGTTTAGATTTATTTTCTACAATTTTGAACAATACTGGTATTTTGTCAAAACTATGAAATAAGACACATGGCATTAGGTGATTACGTAACAACAACAGTCAGTTGTCATTTTAAGACACCAATGTTAGCTGAAGGTCATGTTTACGTTTAAGTTTAGTTTATTTATATCGCACATTTACAACAGCCACGAGACTGACCAAAGTACTGTACATTTAGAAACATCATCATAAAATATAAAAGTACACGATTACAGCCTAAAAGAAAAGAGACAAAACAAAAACACATAAAAGAAAAAAAAAATATATAGGCAAAGTAAAACCTAATAGTGAAAACAGATGGGTTTTTAAAATAGATTTAAAAATAGTCAGACTAGAAGCCATTCGGATTTCAACTGGCAAGTCATTCCAAAGACGAGGCCCAAATACCGAAAAAGCACGGTCACCTCTACGCTTGAGTCTGGAATGTGGAATTAAGAGGAGGTTCTGGTCACAGGATCTCAAACTTCTCAGGGGGGAATATCGGTGCAGCAATTCAGATAAATAGATGGGTGCTTGCTGGTGTATCGTTTTAAAAACAAATAATAAAATTTTTTAAATGTATTCTGAATTGAACAGGCCAATGAAGGGCCTTCAAAAGCGGAGTCACATGATGTCTTTTTTAAGAGAAATTTAGCAGCAGCGTTCTGGACCAATTGAAGATTGGGATTGCAATTTGGGATTTAGAGATGCCATACAGTAATAAAGAGAGTTGCAATAGTCGAGACGGGATGTTATAAAAGCATAAACGGCCATCTCCAGGGTCTTGTCAGTGAGAAAAGGTTTCATTTTCGCAAGCGTACGGACCTGATAGAAGCTAGATTCGATCACAGTAGAGATTTGTTTATCAAGTTTTAATGTGTCATCTACCAGGACACAACCCAGATTCCGAACCTGTAAGGACCTAAAAGCTGATAGAGGACCCAGGTCAAAATCAGGGGCCTTCATATGCCGAAGACTATCACCTCAGTTGAAAATATCTTTTCATTTAGAGATAAGAAGTTTTGAGATAACCAAGATTTAACTTCATCTAAACTAGATAACAAAGCATTCATGGCCAAGCCATCATTTTTCTTAAAAGGTAAATAGATTTGCATGTCATCAGCGTAAAAATGAAATGATACCCCATGTTTCCTAAAAATGGAGCCTAGAGGTAACATGTCCAGTGAAAAGAGAGTGGGAGCCAACATAGAGCCTTGTGGAAGACCACAGGGGACAGAAGAAGTCGACGAGGAGAAGTTGTCTAGCCGAACCACATATTTCCTATCAGATAAAAATGACTGAAACCACTTTAAAACTATGCCAGAGAGACCCACCCAAGACTCTAGTCTATTTAGTAATATCGAATGGTTGATAGTGTCGAAAGCAGCTGCTAAGTCTAAAAGAACAAGGACCACAGAATCCCCCGTATCAGTGACTAAAAAGATGTCATTTAACATTCTCAATAGGGCTGATTCAGTACTGTGGGCCGCCATTTTTTTTTTCTAAGGTCATCTGGAATAGTTCTTGCAAGAACAGTATTGTGTCAAGTGCATTAGCAAAACCCATCAAGCACCATGATGAAACTGTCTCTCATAAAGAACAAGCAAGACCAAAACGTACCTCTGCTGCAGAGGAGAAGTTCATTTAGAGTCACCAGCCTCAGAAATCACCAATTAACAAACAGCACCTCAGATTAGAGCCATTATGAAGCTTTACACAGCATAAGTAGCAGATACTTCTCAATATCAACTATTGGAACAACCATGGAGTTCGAAGGTCAACATCAGCTTATTATACAGCGGTACCTTGCCTTGGCATACGAATAGAATCCGTTACAGCGGTGGGTTCTTAAGGCGAAATTTTGTTTTGCGAAAGGCATTTCACTCTAGGAAATAATATGAACGCAGACAATCCGTTTCAGCCACCCAACAAAATATTACCGATATTACCCATTTCCAACAATATAAGCATATATTTGCATATAAAAACAATCCAAACATTTAGAAAAGACATGGAAATTAAGTAACATTTGAAAAAAATAGACATTAAACCTTACTTAACGTCAATTTATGATTCCTTTTGACACATACTGCTATTAAAAGTGAACTGAAAGTGCCTCCCTTTGGGACCCATGGTGCCATGTCTTCACTAAATCTTGCACAAAATGCAAAAAAAAACAAACCACACACACACACACACAAAAAAAAAAATGTAAAGTTGCTTCGCTTGGCTTTCCACTAATGCAAATGGCGTTCATTTCGACTCGGTTCATTCACTCTTTTGTCAAAAAGGCTTTGTATTGTATGCCGAGGCAAATTTCTTGCCAAATTGGATGGAATATTTTTGCCTGAAAATGATAAAAATTGGCTGCTTTGCTTTTACAGCAGCTCGGAAGAGAAAACAGAGGACGATTTTAACCATCAATTTTAAACAGGTCAACTATGATAGTAACGCTTATATGTTATACTGTAAATAAGGTCCATGCTGGTGATGATTAGAAGACAATTTAATATACTGTGTGGTTTTTTTTCCCCCAAACATTGTGAGCAGGATCAATAATAAAAATACCAGCCATATGACCAAAATATGTAAATTTATTATGCATTCCTGCAAAAATGGAATATTATTATTATTAGGTCTCACATACGCACCTTGAATAGATGGAGATCCTTATTGTGCATGATGAACTCATTTATTGTGATACTTTAATGTTGAGATCAGCAGCAAGTCTAACACTCATACTCAGTGTGTATGAAATTCCCAGTTTCTGTACCGGAGACTCAAACATTTATCCTCCGATCATTATTTAATGAACACTATCCTTTATCTTTAATGCATAGCTTTGGTGCAGTTTTAGCTTCTCCTGTAGTTAAACGTGTGTATGACGACTGACCAGAGCTATTTATTGGCTGATAATCTTTCCTTCTGTCATACCTTTCTGAATAACTCCATTTTGATTTACATGGCATCACACACACACTCCCAACGTGCCCCTCTCTGTGTGTGCTTTTTTTTTTGTGGCACTCCTTCTCTTGTCTCTATGGTTACGAGGTCACGCAGAAGCGGCATGCTTTAATTGAGTGTTGAAGTAGCATGCTGCTCAGGCCAGTCATGTTCTATTTTTACATGGGATGAGTCGTGCTTCAGGAGGATCCCTCGCTAACCCTGCCAGCAAACACAGCCGTGCTGTGCACACACACACACACTCCTCAGGACGGCTAAGCTGGCTTGGTGGAAACTACATCTCGGAGGGATTGATCTCTGCGTTTCTCGGATCATAATCAGGTCCTGGGTCAGGTCTAGTGGACGCTTGTGAGATCATATGTGATATGCATACCATTAGGCGTGAGCCGGAGTACGCACTGGACAGGGTGCCAATCAATCACAGGGCACACGAACACACTGTATGCTATTTGGAAGTCTACCTTGGACTGTCGGAGGAAACCGGAGCACCTGGAAGAAACCCACCACGAGGAGAACATGCAAACTCCTCACACACAGACCCTGAGGCGGGAATCGAACCCTCGACCCTGGAGGTGCAAGGCCACAGAACCACTACACCACCGTGCCACCCCTTATGAGTTATTAACTGTTGCATAATTGAAATAGCACTAAAGATACTCTATTATTAATCTCGTGTATAGTGAACTTGGCCAGACATTCACGGCTTTCATCTGTTAAACAGCACAGATAAGATGAAAGCAGATGAAGATATTGTATTCCTTCTTTGTGAAAGTCTAAAATAAAGATCTTTTTTTAAAATACCAGTCAATTTCTTTTTGTCTGTTTTAACCCTGCAGACACTGTGTGCCTAGACCAATTTTAAATCACCCAGATAGATCACTGTGGTTTAAATCTATCCCTGTTTCCTGTTTTTATCAAGAATGAAGCCTAGTCTCTGTTACAAATAGCTAATTTTTTATTTGATCACCCTTAAAAAAATAAGTTTATTAGCATTATCAGATTTTAGTAGATAACCTTATCTAGAGTGACTTTGTAAAGTAATGACACCCCTACCCGAAATAAGCACAGAAATGGTTTGCAATGATCGTTTCAAACTCTGGATTCGACCCATCGCAGCAGGAACCCCAATGAAGCATGGCGTTGTCATATAAGTGTAATTACTGTAGGTTTCGACGCTGTCCTTCCAAAACACAACATTGGGACAAGTTGGGATAACTTTCAAAGATAAAATGAGTTTGATAAAGTGACATTGGAATAACTTTGAATAAATATCATTCATTAGCTACAGCATTTATGTCTCTCTGTTCACACAACATTACCTCCGCGGTCCCTTAAGTGTCTAGCAGATGTTAGAATACAGACGTACGAACGCAACTTTCCTGGATGTCTTTCAGCGGAGGGATAAAAGTGAATGCTATTCAGAAATTTTGTTTTGAAGTCATACTTACAAAATGGTAGCACAGTCATTTGTTCAATGTTGTTCCAATGTAATGTACTGTAGTACGAAGTAATTCTTACTTTCAAAAACAACCTAAAAAGAACGTTGGCATTGATATCTTTCTACAAGTGATCCCAACACAGGAAAGATGCAGGAAGCGATAGCAAGAGACAGTCCTGCTCTTGTCTTACTGACAGTGATTTTAAAGGTGTTCAAGAGTGTGCAATTAAAATCAATCCATAAATTATGCGTCATTGCCATAGAAAAAAGTCTCCAGTTCTGAAAGGTCAAATTATTGGCCTGCATCAAGTACTGGAAACAGCTAAGGAGATTTTAAATGACTGAAATTGGGTTAAGGATTCTTCAACACATCATCAAGGAGGGATAGAGCTGATCCATCACCTTTTGGTCAGAAAAAAAAATATCATGGCCATCACTATCACACCAACTTAATAAAGGTGCATTAAAGTAAAAACCAAAGCTGATGATGTTGAATAGTGATTTCCATACACACAATGTGATGAAAACTAAACTTGGGATAAAACAGCTGTGTGTCCATATGAAAACCACCTGTTAGTGAGAGTTATTAGGGGGAAAAAAACATTTACATTCGCTAGGGACCATAAATATTGGACTTTGGATTAAAAAAAAAAAAAAGGTCATGTAGTCTGATGAGTCCAGATTGACCCTATTCCAGAGTGATGGGCGTGGCTGGGTAAGAAAGGAAGCACATGAAGTGATGCACACATCATGCAACATGTTAGTAATATGAAGGGAATTAATACATAATATAATGTTATTTAGTAAATATTTATTGAGAAAATGTGATCAGTTTTTTTTATAGCTGACGCATTAAAAGATGTAGACGTTGAAGCTGGTAGTCTGCCCAGTGCACAGGAGTTTCTGGCTGGGATCAAGTACCAACATGAATGGGGTAATCACTGAGCTATGATTTGGAATGAAAATCAAAAAAATGAGTTGAATATAAAAGTATGTGTGTGTGTGTGTGTGTGTGTGTGAGAGCTAGAGAGACCGGCATAGAAAAGCCAGACTGATCACCAGCCTGAACTGTTTTGTGGTGAAATGAAATACAAATGGTATTATTATTATTAATATATATATATTTTTTATTGACTCATATTGATCAGTGCAATGTATGGAGAACAAAAAGTGAGAGCTTTAATTTGAAGGATACTATCCCGACTCGCTCTGAAGCGTGGAGGCGGCAGCATCGTGTTGCGGAGGTGTTATTCCGAAAAAGGGACTGATGCACTACGGAAAATAGATTGCAACAAAAGAAAGGAGGATTGTCTAGACATAACAAAGCAGCGTTATTTGTATTAGCCGAACCTCTGCGTACCTTTCTAATGCACGATGAGCATTACAAGAATTAGGACATGTTCATTAATAAATGATTCGCAATAACACGACTTTGTTTATGACTCGCTTGTGTTGTGTAAGGAAATCATTAAGAAATGATTATGTCTAAAGATAATAGTGAAACAGCTCATTAATATAGCTGTAATTAATATACACATTAATGAGACAAAGATTGAAAAGAAGTCTTTCGGAACCGGAATGATGAACGCTCAGGATTGTTTGTGCCTTTAATTAAAAGATGTTCATGTCTTCATAAAGATGACTCATCTCGAATTGGAATTTCACATTTAGTGATTTATCTGCCTATTATGGTGAATCATAATATGTTCTTAAGCCGTATACATGTAGATAAAATTCATTACTTTTTCAGCTGGGCAAACAGATGAGCGCCACGCTGGCAGAATGCCACAAGATCAGGTAGATTAGCAGGCTAATACTAGCAACAAATATGGTTTTTCTCTTTGTAGTCTCACTGCTTTTCTGATTGAATGTTACACAAAGAGAATAGGGCTGTAATACCCCTTTTCCACCAAAGTGTACCAGGTGCTAGTGCTAGTTCAGAGCGGTTCAATAGCGAATCTCTACTTTCGCAGCAATGCTAGTGGCAAAACAATGCTAGCAGCAGCAAAAAATAAAAAAAATAAAAAAATGCTAGCAGCGAAACAATACTAGCAGGAAAAAAAATGCTAGATGCAAAACAAAACAATGCTATCGGCAAAACAATCCTAGCGGCAAGCAAGACAACACCAATGGCGAAATTCAACATGGTGTTGCAAGCACTTTTCCTGGCTTCATCAACATGGCGGTCACAAAGTTTTAGTTGGTAGTGGTAATCTTAAGCCCTCAGCCCCTGACGTAAGCGATTTGTTGTTCTAGCCCAGCAGAGTGTTAGTGCCGCCCTGGAACCTTTTATTTCTGTCTGAGGGCCGGTGCTTTGTCTGTCTAAAAACAAAGAACTGGTTAAAAACTGAGCACCGGCTCACAACTAGTTCCTGAACCGACTTGGTGGAAAAGAGGTAAATGTGAACCTCTCAATATTTTACTGTTTGGAAAATCTTTGCTCGTCCGAATGTTGTGGTGAGGTTAGTTTGGCAAAAATTTTAATGTTGGGGCAGCAGTGGGTTGTTTTTGAATTACGTTGATGAAATGACGTCGGAATATTGTTGACTACCTGACGACTGAACAAGTGCCCCTAACATAATGTTGCAAAACGTCTTCAAAACAATATTAATACCAAACTGATGATGTGAGCCAGACTCAAATTCTGGTTGCTGTGGTGAGAGCACTGTGTGTTTACCACTGGACCACCGTTCATGCGTAAAATATACGTTCATAACAAGTGCAACAAAAATTTTACAGGCGACAGGAATGTACTGTACAGAAATACAAACAAAACACATAAGATCTGTTCTTTCAAAGCAGACGTCTTGTGGGTTGGACGCTGTGAAAGTACCATATCACAATAGAGTAATTTGGGAACAATGAGCGTGTGTGTATGTGTATGTGTGTGTCCTGCAATGGATTGACACCCCGGGTTTGGGTGCTAAGATGCACCTCTTGGTAATATTTCAGAAGCAAATTAAAACAGAAAGGTAACAATACAACACTAAGAGAAGCGTGATATGAGACTGTGTGTGGGAAGCTGTTGTGTCCGTCCCATCTCCAATCAATTGGAAACATAAGGACAATGAATGTGGTCATGGATGCTAATCACCATAAGTGTTCCAAATAAAGGATCAAATTTAGTTGTTTTGATGTTGTATTTGGAACATAGTTTTCGGGCCGTTCATTCAACGTCCTCAAAATGGTCTCAAAAGTCATTCAAATTTGGTGGACTTCATCGTAACGTTGTTCCCACTATATTACAACACTCATCCAGCGTTAGGGTTCCTGCTGGGTGGAGTCTGCTATTAGGAATTTTTATTTTTGGATCTAATTGGTTGATACATTTTCTTAAACATAGTTTTCTAATCAAACGGTGTCAGGGGTAAATGATTTAACAGAATTAAAAAGGTTAGCTTCCGGGTCTTAACGACGTGAGTGTATGTGTCAAGATGTTGAAATCACCTGAGATCGTTGAAATTTAAAGGTAGACGGAGCAGTCTGGTTTCAGTCTGGCATAACATTGGTGAGCCATCACTCGTGGGAAAAAAAGACAGACCCCAATATAGAACCTTGGGGGACAGTGAATCAATGGTAGGAATAGAAAAATAGACACCTTTATTTGTCACACGTTTTACAGCACAGAGAAATTATTTTCTTTTTATATGCCAGCTTGTTAGAAAGCCGAGGTTAGAGCACAGGATCAGCCATGATGCAGCCCGGGAGCTTTGCTTAAGGGTCCAACAGGGGCAGCACGGCAGTGTTAGGCCTCGAACCTCCTTTTGATCAGTAATGCAGAGCCTTAACTGCTTGACCTACAACAGCCTGTGCACTGCGTCAATACAAATCTATCTAACACACGACTCTGAGCTATTGATGGCTTTAAACCATGCCAGAAAGTTTCATGAATTATAAGGCGATGATTTAGATTTCTTCCAGGTGGGTTTCTCCACCTCTCAACGGCATGCTGTTAGGCTCTGATGAGTGTGAACATTTAGAGCTCCAAACTCTTAAGCGAGTCCTTTAGGGTTTGGACTGGGAGTCTCTGGGAGTCTCTGACTCACGGCTCTCTTAGCATAAGAAACCTCCAATGATTAAGAGGAGAAGGAAATGTGCTGACACGATGAATTGTTCAGCTCGTCCCAGAGATGTGATGAAAACAGGGTAAGTTCAAACATGCTTTTTATTTTTTGGGACGCTTGAGACAAACCTCTGGCAGGGAATAACTCAGTATGGCGATACATAGATATACAGACAGAAAGACAGACAGATAGACGCTTTATTGATCCCGAAGGAAATTCCAGACATCCAGTAGCAATGAGGACAGTAACATAAAGGCAGATTGCACACTGTAGAGATTAAAGACCAAAGTTGCTAGTGCAATATTAAACTATAGGAATGTCATAAAATAAGTGAAATACAGTGCGGACTTGACATGTAACTGTCCTTATGACAAAGTGACATCAATGAAAATGACAGGTTACAAGTCTAAGCGTATTGGCATCATACAGTATGTAATCCTGAGATTAGGTGAGCACACCCTGAAGCTACGTCAAAAATAAGAGAGTTTAGTGGGCAGCACTGTGATGTATATACTGTAGCAGATGAGCCTTACTTTAAGCCTAGATCTCCCAGTCTGCACTCCCATGTCCCTGTAGAGAGGTGCCGATTCTGTAAGTATTACGATGTTATAACTATCCCGAGCCAATATTACATTGTTTTCAATTTTGTTTGAAATGTATTAGCTTTATTCAGCAGCTTCACAACTGATCTGAACATGAGTAATTAAGTGTAGCCTGTTCCGTATAACATTAGTTTTCTCACTTAAAAACTAAGCACAGGATTGATAAATAATACTAAATAACTAAAAAGTTTAAGATTTAACTTCTAATTAAATTAAACAAAAAGCTACATTATTACCGAACAGCATGTATCTCTTTCATCTGCCATAATTATGTTTTAAACAAATTTAGCAAATAATTTCACTCCTAAATCTAATTTACTCGTAGAGTTTGGAAAAGTCCAAAGTTTTTTTATTTTTTATTTTTTTACACCTGATAAAATGTTAAGAGGATTGTGTTACAAATTGAAGTTATATTTATTTATGTCTGCTCTCAGGTTGTCTGCTCTACTGCAGTGATTTACAGCCATATTGACTCTTGTACCAGATGGGATACGTCACAGTTCCTTATCTGAGACAAATCATCAACTAGTGATTCGCCTCATTTCACACGTTGCTGTAATGCACCGATTACAACTAAATGAGATTTATTCCAGATCATAATCTAGAAAGGACAGCGTAACACCGTGAACCTGCTTGATGTGATACGATTACATCATCATTTGGTCATGAGCATACCCAGAGCATCTCGTATGCAAACAGTTTTAGGCACAAAAGTCTGCAGCCATGCATAACCTGAGAAATGTGTTTTGTGCAAATAATGTAAGATGTAACAGGGTCCAGAGTCCAGAAAGGCAGCACTATTTTCTGAGAGATGTGATGATGGATGGATTAAGTTGTGCAACATTAACATACATTATATGGCCAAAAGTTGTGCACACCTGCCCATCACATCTGTATACAGTTCTATAAAAGTATTTGCCCCTTCCTGATTTTTCCCATATTTATCACACATAAATTATTTTTTATATTACAAAAAAAAATAACCCATAATGGAAGATAACAAGGCAGTAATTAATTAAAAGGAAAAAAGCTGTCCAAACCTACCTGGCCCTGTAAAAAATAACTTTTTGGAACTTTTTGTGTGTCCCATTACATCTGGCATAAAACTACAACATAATTTCATAAAAAGAACATCATACCAACAGTCAAAGATGGTGGTGATAGTGTGATAGTCTTGGACCTGGATTACTTTAGGAGCTGGATGACTTGCCATGATTGATGGACCTATAAATTCTGCGCTCTACCAGAAGATCCTGAAGGGTAACTGAAATTTCCGGCCATCAGCTTGTGACCTCAAGTTTTCTTATTTTTTTCGGATGGGGATTTTCCTCAGATTTTCTTCCTAAGAAAGTCTTGTATCCTATTTCCACCCTTCACTAGGGGACTCCCACATCAAGGCTACTCCTACCAGTCAGGGAGACTATCACAAAGACAATCGGATGCCAGCCGACCATCTTTTCGAATTGTTCTCTCACGGACTGTTGTGGGCGTAACACACTCGGGGGACAGCGCTATCCACTTCTTCCGCTTGCGTGAGCTCACAGACACCTATTATTGGCTGTAGAGCTATGATTGATGTGAGAGCACTAAGTGCCTCCCATTTCACCCCTCTGAGAGAGCTCGGCCAATCAGCTCTGTCTAGGCCGCTAGCAGCGGGAGGCTACCGCACCCCCTGGGAATCGGACTAGTGATCGCCGGATGATGGGGTAAGCACTGTACAACTGCGCCACTCGGGGCATGACCTCAAGTTCAAGCGCACTTGGACTATGCTGCAGGACAATGATCCGAAACACTCCGGCAAGTCCACTTTTGAATAGGCTCAAAAAACAAAATTATGTTTTTTTAGAGTGGCCTAGTCAAAGTCTGGACTTGACAAAGTCCGATTGAGATCCTTAAACAGGATGTTCATGCTTGAAAACCTACCAATGTAGCTAAATAAAAAAATAAAAAAACTCTGCAAAGAAGAGTGGGCCAAAATTCCTCCTGAGCGATGTGAAAGACTTATTGCAAGTTATCGAGAATGGTTGATTGCTGTTGTTGCCTCCAAGAGTGGCAGAATCAGTTATGAGAGGGCAATTACTTTTTCACATAGGCCCACTCCGGTTTGGACACCTTTTTTCCCCCTTAAAAAAAATTCAGCATTTGAAAACCATGACAAATATGCAGAAAAAAAGGGACAGCACTGTAGACTTATTGAACATGCCAATTCGAAAAAGTTGGAAGTTGGAGTTCTGCTCATTCGGCCAAAGGTGTTCAGTGGGTTTGAGATCAGAGCTCTGTGCAGGACACTCAGGCTATAACTCTCCAAACTTGGCAAGCCGTGTCTTCATGGAGCTCGCTTTGCACACAAGGTCTTTTTTTATGCTGGAACAGGTTCAGGCCTCTTAATTCCAGTAAAGGTGAACTGTAATGCAAAGACATTCGAGACAAGTGTGTGCTTTTACCCTTGTGGTAAACAGTTTGGGGAAAGAATCACATATGGGTGTGATATAATGCAGCAGTGATCTAGATCTGAGCAAAAAAAAAAAAGTTGACCAAGATCTGAGCCTGGATCAAACTCCAGCAATAAGTTTGTCAGGTGATGGAACAGGACGTGTTGACGATACATGAACGCTGGCTCAGTGCTGCCAAAAGTCTGCCAAAGACGAGAGTCTGGTTATTCATTATACTAAAAGCTGCTGACATGTTGAGAGGAATGACTGCAGAGGGTGTTTCGTTTCTCTGGCATTCTGTGGAGCTTCACTAACTGCAAGAAGGGCAGTTTCAGCTGAATGCGTGGCTTTGTATTTATGCTGGTTGGCAGCCAGAAGGTCATTTGGTTTGAAATATGAAGCAAACTGTGAGAGTGGCACATTTTTTTGACAGGAATAAAAGAAAGGAGATGTGTAGTTGGGTGGGTCAAAAATGATCCGCACTCTGCTGGTAGACTTTAATTTAGGAAAAAAGAAATACACCATTTATTGACATAATCTCCTTGCTTTTCAATAAATTTCGTCCATCTGTCAACAAGCTTTCATATTCCGTCATTAAAATTTAGTTATATGTGAGCCGGGAGCCACAAATGCACCGCTGTCTTCACTTATTCATTAGAAGTGAATCTTCGTCCTTGAAGGGCTGCTTCCAGGGGAACAAACAGGTGAAAGTCTGGTGAAGTAAGATCAGGACTATAGGGAGGATGCTTTAACACCTCAAAATGAAGTTTCTGCAGAGTGTCGACAGTGTGGGTGGAATTTTGCAGATGTGCATCATCATGCAAGATCACGACACCCTTGGATAGCAGCACTCTGCGTTTAATCCAAACTTCAGCTCTTCAATAAGCATCTCACTGTTGATTGTTGAACTTTTTTCCTGATAATGTTCCAGTACTGGCCCTTGAGAATCCCAGAAAACTGTAAGCATCGATGGATTTTCCAGCGGATGGTTGACTTGTTATTTGTTGAACTTTTTCTTGGTTGGTAATTGAGGATGTTTCCGTTCCATGTTTCTCGTAGTGTTGAATCCATGTCTCGCCACCAGTAATGATTCTTTTTAAGAAACTTTTATTTTCCTTAGAGTGTTGGTGCAAATTCTGTTAGCAGATATCCAAAAACAACAGAGTTGTTTCCCTGTTAGTCCCCTGTGTACTCCAGAGGTGCTGTATTCTGGCTGACCTGCGCTCTGACTCCAGCTTCCTACCTGGGATATGCAAAAAAATGTAATAATAAAATACTAATTTTACTGTTTTGTAGCATACTTGTGACAGATAATTCAATTCAATTCAATTCAATTCAATTTTATTTATATAGCGCTTTTAACAATGGTCATTGTCTCAAAGCAG
>JAOVVA010000016.1:1337097-1352839 GCA_028565275.1 Leiocassis micropogon
ATGATGATGATGATGATGGATGTTATATCTTAATGAGTGGTGCCTGATTTCCATATTTTCCCATCGCTGAAAAATAAAACATGGAATTATATTGTTTGCAGTCGTTTCATTTCTGTCAAAAGGATTCAAGAGAATCTTAATGATGTATATATGTGTGAATGTGTGTACGCTTCTGTGAACACTTCTGATTTCATCTCCTATTCATTTATCGGTGCAGATGATGTTAATTACACGTGTTTTTTTTATGTTTGTTTCCATGGCAGCCGGGTTTATGAGAGAGTGAGAGGTTTAAATGTTCTTAGAATTATTTTTTCATGTTGTTCATGAAGTACTTATTTATTTATTTATTTATTTTATTTTTTAAAGAAAAAAAAAAGTGCTTTCACAGCCTGTGTGTAAATAACATACATTACTCTGACTGTATTCCTAGTGGCTCCATCTGTGTGTTTATTTTTAATAAGAAAATGCCGTGGGATCTGATTTTTATACTCTGATTTGAGTAGAAACTTAAACTTTTGCTTGGTAATGTATTTGAGCCCTTTTTTTCACAAAGCTTTTGGACATTGCATTGAAAGATGTTTAAATTAGGGCACTGGTGGCTCAGTGGTAGGTGTTTCGCCTGCCATGCGGAAGGCCCGGGTTCGATTCCCAGCCAGTGCCCAAACCCCAGCCACTGGATGCAGTGCCGATCCCAAGTCCGGATAAAATGGGAGGGTTGCGTCAGGAAGGGCATCCGGCGTAAAACCTGTGCCAATTCCGCTGTGGCGACCCCTTGTCGGGAGCAGCCGAAAGACCAACAGCAATTGAAAGATGTTTAAATTATTGCATTATTAAATTATGATTATTATAATTTAAGGCATGCAAATTTAGCTTTTTTTAAAACTCAGACAATACATTAACTTTTTTTTTTTATCTAAACAAATCAATATTTGAAAACCCAAAGCACTGTGACATAAATCTAAATATTTTATATAAATGGTTAATTCGCAACATGTTTTATAAAATACAGTGGTCTTAAGATGGTTGAATGATTCATGAATGATAAAATAACGATTTATTTTTACTTATTTTCACCTTTTTGTCTATCGTTATTGCTTGGCACTTCGTAGCAGTACCAGCATCATCGCCACTGCTTCTGTGCTTGCTTCCAGACATTCTGGGCTTCTACTGTACTTGAAATACTGAGGATGCACTTTCGCAGATACGGTTCAATTGCAAAAGCTAAATCACATGTCACGTGTACACCGGGTACATGTGGTCTAACCTCTGTGATTAAACATGCGCAAATGCATGTTCTCGTGATCTTTGAAAGTTCGTAACTTGAATGTTCATATGTAGGGGACTTATTGTATATTCAATATACATATTATTTCTATGATATAAAGTAAAAAATAAAGTCCTTATGAAATAATTTCCAGAAGAACCAGAAGATAAAATACTTTCTTGTGATAAACAAGAATTAAACAAAAAAGTGTCGAGGGATTTGTGAGTTTCAACCCGAGTCACTCTAGACACTTTAAATAAAGACTTAAAAATAACAATGAAAGTTTTGTTAAAATGTCTTTTTGAAATGGATGACTTCTTTGAGGAAAAGCAAAGGGTATGTGATTAGGGGATGATTCATTACATCAGTGACAGGTGGCCTGCAAACATACAGGAAATGAGGTCAGACTGAAAAAGGATGTTTATTTCTGTATTTCTTTTCTCCTTGTTTTCTTCTTATGAAACTTTATGTATTGTATTTGTGACCATCTTATACATCTTATGACTGTATGAATGATTTCAGGATGAAAGAACAGGATGCATAGATAAGCAGGTATGTTTTAGTTTTTTATTATTATTATTATAATTATTATTTTAGTAATTATTATTATTATTATTCCTATTATTATTTAAAAAATGTATCCTAGAGCTCATACACACAAAGGCATCTGGTTTATGCATTATAAAAGCCACATTCAAAATCAGGGCACAATAAATATTCATATTGTCTGTGCAATAATCCAAATTCTAGGTCAAATAAAATTTTTCATCTCATGCAAAGCTACAGTATGTAGATCCTAATCCCATTTCATTTACACACATACATTATGACCTCTGTAATCATGTTACACAGACACAAGTGTGTGATTTTGAAAAAAAAGGGTATGTGTACAAGATATGAACAGAAATCCTGTTGTTTTTTTCTGAAATTTATAAGTATAAAACAGTGTAAATTATAGAGATACTGGAAATATAAAAAAAAAGTGATATAAATTCTAATAACAGCACACTACATTAAAAAACACTCTATTCAGTGCATAAAAAGAATATCATCACAATTTGAATTATAATATAATATAATATAATATAATATAATATAATATAATATAATACATCATCAGTATTGTTGCTTACAGCAGAGAACATAGTTCAGCATATACAGCTTATAAATGGTTTGTGAAAATAGATAAAAAATAATAATAAAAAAAGATTAAAAAATAAAAACATTTCAACAACCATGACAGAAACTGACTTTTCAGATTGATTTACACCGCTTGCATCTTCAGCACACAGATCTGTAGTTTTATAACTAACTATGGGAACCAAAAGAAAAACACTTCCACATTATAATCCAATCTAAATTTAAAACGAATCTCGTTCACGGATGTTGCACAACATTAAGAGTAACTGCAGTATAAACTGAAATTGTGTTGTTGGCTTTTTTTTATTAATTGAAAAATATTATATAATAATGTAATGGTAATGGTAACTGTAATACCAAATTTAAAAAATTTCCAAGCCGCTTATGATTTTATTTTATTATGCAAGACCTGTAATTGAATTACATTTTTGTTACTGGAAAATTCTTACATATTTAAATTATATTCATAAAATCAAATAAAAAATACTTTTTTAGACAATCCCAAACTTAACAAGACTGCGGCCCAACTTGAAATGTGAACATTATCTGCGGCCCACCCAAACCTTTAATCACAACTCGTTAATCACAACGATCATGAAGAATAACATTTTGTTATATATTTGTTTTAAATCTCAAAGCTTTGATTTATTAGTTACCTTTAAAAATGTATTAGTTGTTTTTTTTTTTCATTTTATGTGAATTTTAAATCTCATTACAAAATTCAAAATTAAAAACTGTTTTGCTATAAGTGCGTCTCACTCTTTAGTTCTCTTACAGCCCACATTTTGGCCTTTTTACTAACTTTAACATTTTCAGCAAAACTGCGCACGGCTACATGACTTTCTCCAGGTTACCGGTCATTTCTTTTTATACAAATTAAATTCAACAGAAAATTTAAATTTGAAGACTATAACATGTGCTTTCTCCAAGACACATGACAATTACATCTTTTTGAACAGCTACACATGCAGCGTTAGAGGGCATTAGAGTACAAGTGCGCTTAACTCCCACAGTTTCTTTGAATCTTTTTCAGTACTGTGCAAAAGTCTTGTGTCCCCCTCATTTCTTTATATTTTGTGTCCAAAGAGCCAGACGTTCTTGTAGTTTTTTGATGTAGATTTTTTTTTGCCTTCTATTTTCTCAATTTTATCATGTAATTAAATAAATTGTATTTAATTTAATATGAAGAAATAAATGAGGCTTTTGCCCAGTACTAACAGCGAAAACTTTTTTTCCTTCAGTGCAAGAATTTGAAAAAGAATATTTCATGTCACAGTTTTGAGGTCTAAAGGAAGTGCTTATTTAAAGCATTGAACATCTAAAATAAAAAAAAAAGAAATCTAATCAATTGCTTTATTTAAGTGCTTTAATCTTGATATTTGGTTCATATTTATTATGGCGTATGTTAAATTGGGGTAAAAACGTCATGTCTGTTGGGCCTTGTTGTGTTTTCTATGCTGGTGCATGTGCGGTGTCAGAACGATTAAAGCTTCCCAAACAACTGAAACTGAAGACAGCTCTGTGAGAGGTCACGGGTGAACAGTTTTCTTACTGAGCAGGACCTAATACAGCATAAAGTAAAATACAATGAATATGCAAAAGTGTGTTATTATGCATGGTTCCTCTGGAAATGATGGTGGCAGTTTAACCTTCTGTAAATGTCCCATGATGAATGCAAATTAAGCAAGAGAAATGAAACGGAACAAACAAGAGCAGCCATTTTCTAGCTTTTCTAGCATTTTTTTCCCTATATAACGCCATATATAACTGTTTAGCAAGATGCACAGGTGTGTGTGAGAGAGTGCGCACAGAAAAGCTGGATGTGGTTTGAAATGCACACAGCTTCAGGGTTATATACAGGTCGCC
The DNA here is from genome assembly GCA_028565275.1 of Leiocassis micropogon. Taxonomy (NCBI): domain Eukaryota; kingdom Metazoa; phylum Chordata; class Actinopteri; order Siluriformes; family Bagridae; genus Leiocassis; species Leiocassis micropogon. Next base: position 1,341,368 of record JAOVVA010000016.1, read on the forward strand.
TTATTTACAAAGATTACTACGGCAATTCCTTAATTCAGTTTGCACGCTAAAACAATTCCGTTTTCTTCTAGCTTGGTCATTCAGTTCGGGCTGCTTGACATTAAAATATGAAATTCCCAATAAACAATTAAGCGAGGAAGGTGATAACATGCAAATGTATAATAGAAAGCATTAGAGTCTATACTGACCGAAGGATAACACTTATAAATGATATAAATATCCATAAACACTAAATGTTAACATTTTAAATATGTCCTGAGGAGGTTGTATAAAAATAAATGCTATATTCCTGTGCACTGCAAACAAAAAAAATCCCTTATCCAATGTTTATTAACTCTTATATTTGTTATATTAACCAAAGAATAGATTCTAAGTTTTTTGAAAATCAGTTTCAAGCTTGAAACATTTTCGCGGCATTGTGTTTTCTAATTTTCAGCATTTACTTCTAGAAAAAAACATTGTCTGTCAATCAAATAAGAAAGTGAAAGATTGAAATAAATGAAAGCATTTAGATGCATATGCATTCAAATTTTTCCACTTGCAGAGATTTTTTTTTTTTGCAGTGAAGTGCACCAGTTATTAACGTTAGATTTCATGTTGAAAAGCAACTCCAGTCATCTTCTTCAGTGATTTGTTAAGAGGTCTGCAGTCTTCATTGTCCAGTGTAGACAAAATCTACAAGAACCAGTGTCATCATTAAGATAAATACGAATACACTGAGATATATCAGATTAATCGTTAAATGCAATATAAGATAAAAGGATAGATAAATTTAAACTTCATTTAAATGTAGATTCTAATATTCTCTAATAATCCACGCCAAACTTTTAACTGTAAATCATTCAAGATATGAAATGTTCTTCCACAATTTTTTCATTTATTTATTTTTGTGAACCACATGCCCGAGAAAAAATTGGTATGAATCGGATTAAGTCCTTGTTAAAATGCTTGATTTGCAAGCATCACTTCCTGTTGCCAATTGGTGGCGCTATGACAATGAATAACTATTGACATAAGTGTATTATGGCCCATGAGAACTTTTGAACGTATTCTATTATCTTTTAGTTGAAGACATTTTATTCTAAGACATTTTAACATTACGCTGATCAAATTTGGTCTTTATTTGGAATCTTTTTTTTTTTCTTTTTTTAAAAAACTGCTTAAAATTCAAAAAGGGCGACTTGGGATGAGGGATGTGATCATGACGTGTGTTTATCTGGAAAAAAAATTATAAATAAGTATGAATAAAAGGTTTGATCTTTTTTTTTGTTCTCATTCTGCTACCAAACTGCACGCAAAGTAACTCACTCACCTCGATAGTAGCCAGGGTTGAAGTTCTCGTATATGGGGTAAAGCGGGTTCTCCAGTTCACAGCGAAGCTTCCTGGCTCTCAGAACGTCACGCACACAGTGATGGAGGTACACGTACTGGTTCTGCACAGACACAACATTGTCACGATTGAACATTTTTGGTAGTGATTTGAGAAGCTTGTTTTGACGGTTTAACTGATGACTAAAGCTCTCAGGAGGCCCACCTCGGTCTGCACCAGGTGCGAGCGGTGCAGCCGCAGATCGAACACACAGCCGTAAATATCGACGGTGCCTCGGCTGTCCACCTGCTGTAACGCGCGATCCAGCACGATGAAAGTGCCTGTACGACCCACGCCAGCACTGAGGAGGAAGAGGACAACATTGTCAAATGGAGTCAAAATAACTCGGAGACATGTAATGATGAAGGATAACTGAACAGTCAGAGTTCTAGATTCAACAAATAAAGGACTGTCTGCTGCCTGATCAAAATGCTTAGATATACAGTCGACACTTGAAATTTGTGGGGATTACGCTCCTAAAGCACCTGCAAATTGTGAAAAAACATTGACAACATTGGGTGTGGTCAGAAAATTCCTATTTTTATAGTTTAAACCCTAAATTTGCTCGCAAAACACTTTAATTACACTTTAATACATTACCCTTTAAAAAAAAGGTAAACCCGTGTACTGTACAGTACTGTACTGCTGTGTCTCCTGCAGTACTAAAATGTAAAATACTGATGTTACCCCTATACTGTATGTACTGTAACTCATGCAAGCATGTTTTCTTCGGTATTGTAGAGTAAATACAGTAATAATTCACCATCCCAAGCCGCGTTTTCCTCTACGATCGCTTTTGTTTACTCTACAGTAGTACGAAAATTTATACAATATTATATTTTATATGAAAATTTAGCTGAATCGATGCTAATATTTATGTTACAAAATTTGTCAATTATATTGTTCTTAACAGTTTAGTTCTAAAACCCATAAAAATATATATATTTCCATGGAAAAAGCTATTAAAAAAAATTGCGGGTGATATTTACGCTTTTTGTGAAATTGCAGGTTTCCATGAACAATTATTAGTCAGGTTCTAAGGAAAAATTTGTGATCAACTGAGGCGGCAAACTCTGAACCGCGACTTTGTGGGGGTCGACTGTATAAATAAAATGCCGAGCTGTATATTAAATGCATTTTAGTCAAAACTGTGTGTGTGTGTGTGTGTGTGTGTGTGTGTGTGTATTTGTATTCTGAACTGAAACTGAATTCTGAGGGAAAAAAGTCAAAACTTGATATATTTATGGTTCGCTAATCCTTATCTGCACATCAGGGAATTTGAAACCCTGTACTGGTTTGTTTTTAGCTTTAATGTTTAGCACATTGAAAAAAACAAAAGCTACTACAGTCAAACTATTGTGTGTATAAGGTACCAGGTACAAAACTACCAAAGAATTTCCACAATAAAATGTAAGTTCAGGCAAGTCTGAGTCCTCCAGGGCAGCAGAAGGCGCTGTGGAGGGGAGAGCGCGAGCGATGTCACGGTAGGAGCAGAAGCAGGATAGAGTGACTAAATAACGACTGTACACCTGAAAATGACTGAAAACTTTTAGCTACTGTAAGCGCACACACTTTTAATCGAGAGTACCATGAGAAAATAAATGATCAGTTCACTTTGTTATCAAGTTTATTATCTTGACATCATCATCATCATCAAAACTGAGACAAACTGTACACTCAGTAACGACAGCGCACAAAGCTTTAAAGCTCACACATGTCCGGAACTGGTTAGCATGATTGCTATTGACAGGAAAAAGACGAAGTACCTGAATTTGAACTTGTGATCTTATCATACAGTACAATTTGTTGCTGCAAAAACCCTGATGACTTGTGACTTCCCTGACCACATGGTGAGTTCTTGACCCGGCTTCATTCCACACTTCATTCCACACTTCATTCCACACTTCATCCCTAATCCTGGTCCTTATTTCATTCCCATTTTAATCAAACTCTAACACCGCTCCACGGATCAGAAGTTGACTCTCGTCAGACTCTCGCTGCCATTGTCGATCCATCATCCCCCGCAGAGACAGCGCCAGACCCTGTGTAACCGAGGGGACTAATGCAATTAGGACAAAACGCTTCAGCGTGATTGAAGAGCTCGGTATAACCCCTGATGATCAGCACGCAAAAATTTGATAGATTACCTTCTCCCACGTCTGACATTTTAATGTTGGGAAATATGCATATTACTACACAAGCTCTCTCTCTCTCATAAACTATCTTCACTAATTTAGAACGATGCTTCTGTCCTCCTATCGCTTCCCAGATACTTGAATATACTGTAATTTGCAGTCATCTAAAACTCAGGGACTGACTAATAGCTAATCAGCATCTAGACCAACAATACCAATGGCTTCCAAATTCAAGAGAAATTTATGTTCCATATTTGGTTAATCAGCAGTTCATGGCTGTGCCGCACTTTTAATAAATGTGGCACAGAGGGAGGAGCTGCGTGCAGTGTGGCATGAGAGGAAAACTAATAAAAGAAGAAAAATGTAATGAAGTAAATCAGAGCGAGATCAAACTCCAATAACGTTAGCTACATCCGCGGAGGAGGAAGACATAAGCGCACTCCAGTCCGAGTGTTGTGATCTCTGGATACCAACATGTGGGGGTATACAGTACGAGTTTGACTGTATAGAGTAGATTAGTGGTTCTCAACTCTGGTCCTGGAGGACCACTTGCTCTGCACATTTTAGTGTCTTCTCTGCTCTATGACACCCACCTAGGTTAAGGAAAGCCTGTTAATTAGCTGATTAGTTAAATCAGGAGGAGTAGAAAAAGTAAAAAATTACGGTATAAAGGGTTTCCCAGGCTGTTGCTTAGATAGTGATAAAGTGTGTAGGAATGAGCATGGTTTCCTCGTACCTGCAATGGACCACAGTAGGGCCTGAGTTTGACACTCTGTCGATGTAATCTCTCACAGTTCTCACGAACTGAACGAGCGACTGGGTGGTCTCGGGCACTCCGTGATCCGGCCACACCGTGTAATGGAAGTGACGCACAATCCTCGGGTAACTCAGCTGGCCTTCCTACAGTATAGAACAATTTACAATAAATTAACACATACTGATGTGGACAAGCAAAAATTCCACACACATACACTGATCATTTATAACATTAACACCCCGCCAAGGTCAAGTATATTTTATATACCAGTAAACTGGTGACAGGATCACCCAGGACTCATGTATGCCTCTGGGGACCAAAGAACAAACCGAATGCTGGCTATGATAGAAAGGGACCAGTTTGAGGGTCGGTCATAAAATTTCTATTATGGCATGAAAAAATTGTAAATATTTGCCCAAATTATGTCACCGGAAATTAGTAAATTCATGGACATCTCATTAAACGGTGAAACTTGCGGTCGACTTGGGATACGAAATTCTGCCTCATCCCCCCTACTCCCCTGACCTCGCACCCAGTGACCTCTTCCTCTTCCATCAATTGATGAAACCACTTAGTGGCAGGCATTTGATGATGACGAAGTCATTACCGAGATGGAACTTTTGCTCAAGAGCCAAAAAGAAGGCTTCTTCAAAGACAGTCTCCACCCGCTCATCTATCCTTTGGAGAAGTGTGTATGTGGATATGTAGCCAAGAACTAAGCTCATTACCAATGTTCGTTTTCATTATATTTTTATTTCTTAGCAATGATAACAATTTTATGGATACCCCTTGTACATCACAGCTTTCTGTGTGGGGCTTAGCAGAAAAAAAGTTCAAACAAAGGTTATTGATCCAATATCAATCCAATCAAGCATCTATGTGATGTACTGGACAAAAAAAAATCTGATCCATAGAAGGCCCCACCCTGCCACCCATAGCACCCAAAGAAGCCCTTGCTAACATCCTGATGCCAGACACTATAGAGCACCTTCTGAGATCTTTTGGAGCCACGCCCAAGGTGCCAGAGCTGCTTATGTGACAACCATACATGTTAACCTAAAACAGGGATCTCTGTCATAGCTGTTCATGCAAGATAAGTGGAAAAATTACCACTTTGTGCAACGACGCTGAGCAGAAAAGCTTCTCAGACATGCACAGCATTACGTTGCCAGGACACGATTGGCTGATTGGAAAACTCCACGAATGAACGGGGAAACTTGGGGTTGCCAAAGGTTAGTGTCATGACTGCGTATTTTAAATACTGCCGTATCTCTTTAGATATATAGATTGTACAATTTGTGAATATTGTAATGAAAATGAAAAGTGTGTAAAGTGTATATACGGTCGGTCTTGCACTCACACAGAATATCTTGAACTCGCGGATTGTCCACTCTGACAAGACGGACTCAGAGAGCATGTGCACCACGAGGTCACCGTAGTACAGTGGCTCCCTGTCAGTAGGCCAGTACTGATCACACTTCAACTGAAAACACACACACACACACACACACACACACATTCAGGCACGTGTCAGAAACACTCGTCGCTTCTCAATTGCTCCATATGACCCCTCTGACTCCATAATCACCAGCTCTATGTTCCCTGCCTGCTCATGCTAATGATCAGTCACTAATATCCCCTGGCTGTGTGTGTGTGTGTGTGTGTGTGTGCGCATGTTTCTATGGCACCACTGATGTCTCTCTCTCTCAGCTACTCACCCTGCCCTTCTCCACACACTGCGTCACCATGACGATGTTGTGCACATTTTGCTCCCACACCATGCGCCAGAAATCGTCCTTGGTGCCTGGGAGCGGACCCTGCGTGGCGATGTACTCCCGCCTGAAATTATTGCCCTGGAACACAAAGAGATGTTTAATAATAATAATAATAATAATAATAATAATAATAATTTAAAAATAATAGCATAGAAGTTATCTAAGAATAAAAGTAAGGGTTAATAATTCGGGTATTTTGGATAGGCTGAATGAAGTGCGCTCCTTGTTCTGCTTTTCAGTTGTGGGTTACGTAGACAGTTCGGTACTATTTGCAAAAAAACATATTTCCATAACTTAGCGTATCCATGACGATCTGTGAGGTTTGCATACAGACTAAAACCTTCCTAACCATGCTGCTGCGTTTTTTTTCTGATGCTCTGGCCATGCTAAGTGGTTAAGCTTTTCAAACACTACTTTAAGAGCACTTTTACACTTTTGAGGTTTGAGTGGCTACAGGTTCTGTTCTACTCCAGTGACCTTTAAACATTCAGGCAACAATTCTCTTAAAAAAAAAAAAAAAAAGACGCAGCACGGCTACAGTGGATCATAGTGAGGAGTTTAGCAACAAACTAGCCTGCTAGCATTGCTGATTCAGACAAGTTTGATGATTAGCTTCTTGAAATAAGTTATAAGTACGGTTGTTTCCACAAATTTAACCGAGTACTGTGTCTAAATACTAACTGATCTAAAGTCAAAAGGGTTAGAAACTAAAACATTCTTTTGGCTGCTCCCATCAAGGGGAACATCTTGGCACAGGTTTTACGCTGGATGCCCTCCCATTTTTCTAACCGGGCTTGGGACCGGCACTGCATGCGGTTTGACAACCCACCAACGAACCCGGGGCTCGAATCAAGATTCTCCCTAATTTACCAACCAAATCCTCAATTTAAGAACCTAAAACTTTAGCCTTAGCAGGAGTTCACAATGTGAGCAGCCATGTTGATTTGACGTCACCCTGTAAACAGGAAAGTAATTGGCAATTAAGAAAAAGTTGAAAGTTGTTGGTGGTTGTTTTGTTTTACTGGTTGTAGAAAGGTTGCAACTTGACCTCAAAGGCAGTACTAGGCTACTTATCATCACCATCCGGTACTTCCTGATGCAACCCTCCCATTTTATCCAGGCTTGGGACCGGCTGCCTACATACCACTGAGCCACCAGTGCCCCTACAGTATGTGACGTAAATGAGAAAGATCAGATTCGAATTTATGCGACTTTTCCCTCTGAGTATGCGTTAGTTGATTCAAAGTCTGATAAAAGTCACTTTTAATTACGATTGTCAACCAACATGACGTTAATCGGGTCTGACCAAAAAAATTAGCGATTTGTCTTGTAATGTGAACGTAGCCATACACTCCTTTCATCAAACCTATGAAGAGCAAGTAAAATCAGCTCACTGGGATGAAGCTGGCGTTGATGTAGTCCGAGCACGGGTCGTCCTCTAAGCACGAGAGCTTCACACGGGTCGCGTCATCTGCAAAGAACAATATCATTCTCAGTCAGTCTTGACTTCCAAAAGCAATGTGGATGAATGAGAGAGTGAGTATCAGTTCACACCGACAGTTCTGTTTATGGTTCCTTGCTGTTAAGCTAACTTACACGGCAGGATGTTGTTGTATCGGTTCTTGCAGCGGTTCTCGGGTAAGCGTGCAGCATCCATCGCTTGATTCCGTCCCACATCCTTGAGATCCTGTCGCAAAGATAAACACATGACAGAGCTGCATGATAAAAGCTATGAGTAGACTACATTTCTACTACAAGTCAAATGTCAGGTCATGAGACACTGAAACCAGTTCAAATGTTACCTCAAACTCCTCCGAGAGGAGGTAATTGGAGTCGGCTTGGAGTTTCCCGAGATGAGCTTCGAAGTATGCTGCTTTGACAGGGCTAATCAAACACACCGGGACAGTTATCATATAGTAAAACTAAAAATGCATCAATATCTGCAGATGTTTGTTCATATTAAGGTGAAGGAAAGTGCATACCTGGATAGGCGCCGGTTGCTGCAATAAAGGAGGGAAAAAAGGCGTGATTAAATTGGGTTTACGGCTGCTCGCTTGGTCTAGCCTGTTTCAGTCTGCCGCTTTACAGCCCTGAATTAATCTCGCAAGCTGTCTGTGTTCATCAGGCATCGACTCGAAGCTCAGTGGAAGCACTTTCAATAATTTATTTACATCAGGCCCAGGAGTAAGAGCTCGCACTGATAGGAATAACCAGTGTGTAAACATTGCATGGGTATAACTTGGACAGCTGACATCTCTCTCTCTCTCTCTAAGCACGTCTCAATCTTTCTGGCTATCCATCAATCCATGTTTGTTGTACTGTAATATGGCTAGAATGTCACGTTTTCTTCCATCCATCATGGCTGGTGGAAAAGGTCGTGAACGTGAGCATAAACTTGTAGAATGTTTCCTAAAGCGGACAGAACTAACACGTTGAGAAGCATGGTGAAACATGAATCTGTACGGTTCACTCTTCTAATTTGTGCCATTTATTTTGCTGCAATTTAACCTAACACTAATAAAACATGTATACAGATCCATCCATCCATCCATCTATGACATCCAGGCACATACACTGCCTGTCCTGTGGACGGTGGATGGAGGCTTGAGTGTGTCCCAGGGAGCTCAGGGCACAAAGCAAGGATGGACCCATGATGGGGCACAACACACACACACACTCACACACTAGGGGCAATTTGGAAACACCAATCAGCCACGCACGATTTTGGACTGTAAGAGACCACACTCTCTGCCTTCAGAAGCCACAGCACTTTCTTCTCCACTCTCATATTGATCGTTCTCCTTATGCTAAGTGGAAGCATTTCCTTAAAGAAGGCAGCATTCAGAGTCCCAGGTGAGTCATAAACGTCGAATCATCCGATTCCCAATCAAATTAAACACTGGCTATAAAGGTCTTTTTTTTTGGCTTGTCTCAGAGCCCAATATATCAAGCCAAGTTAACTTCCAAAGCTGCCAGCAATAAAGATGATAGATTTATTTCCTAAGACCTCTGAATCACCTAAGAGACATGACTCAGCTTTCAGTTGTCTACATCACCTTCAGTTCTTACCAAAGGTTACTGTCTGTATGAGAAAACTATTCTAAACACTTATGACTATCTATAGAGAAATTATTAAGGCATTAGTTTCATGAAACTAATGTAAATAAGCATCCCGTACCTCCTGACCCCCATGTACATCCCTGAGGTGGGGACCTCCTTCCACATATTCATCCTCACCAGAGGGCTCTCCTGCACCGCTCTACACACACCACACACAGGAACAAACGAACAGTTAAATGCAAACTTGTGTATCATCTCATTAATGAAACAATGATTACTCCAAAAGTTAAGGTACTACAAAGGTGGCAAAAGTACACAAACGCAATGCTCCAGTACAAGTATTGCCCGGTCTAAGTTAGTACTGACCTAAAAATGTACTCCACTCGGCCAAAACAAAGTATTGCTGTGGTTCTGATTTCATTTTTTTGTTTATACATATAATGCAGAAAATGTGTGTGCCAAAGAAGCTACTCCTGAAGTTTATGCAAGATGGTAGTGACAAATTTTGCTTCACTTAAAACTTTGCGAGGTGATTTCATATGTGCCCCAAATTACTTTTCACTTCAAATTATAATCATTCAAAATGCAAATTATTCATATTCTTTATAAGTATTAAGTAATAAGTAATTAAGTAATAAATATTGATACTAAAATTGGTGTAAGCTTTTAAAAGCATATGACCTATAAAAATTGTTGCTTAAATTTTTTTTATTGTTTTTTTTTAAGCCAAAAATATGTAGTGTCCGTAACCATGTCAAATTCATGTTGCAATATCTTATAAAATGTTTGCATATTTACAAAAAACGAAGCATGGATTGTGAGATACTGTAAGAAGGCTTAAGTATTATGAAAAATGCTGTTATATGATCCTATTTGAAAATTTAATTTTCCACTTAGTTGAGACACTTTTTACCACTCCAATTTTTTTTTACTTATGTAGAATAACTAAGTATGTGCTCTAAAATGTACTTTGAGTACAAAAGTAGGGATTGGGGGGAGTTAATCCAAAAACCTAGGAAATATATAGGTCTTTAGTCATTGCTCAAAGATTGCCAGAGACTCAGCTGTAGGGAGGAAGTTCACGAAATCTTGTAGGAATTTCAAGAGATGAAATGTTTTAGGCCGACTTTTTATTTTTATTTTTAACACACGTTCTATTAATTATTTGCCTGGTTGATTTCGACGTGTCTGGACAGAAAGGAGCTACATTGCACGAGTGTTTAGACAAATACTTTGCAGCTAGAATGTTGAATAATTTTCAGCACTGGTGAGTTTTATGGATAAAGAAAGGACAAGTTTGTCCTAGATGTTATCTGTAAAATTCTACTTTATTTATTAATTGATTGATTGATTGATTGATTGAAGTCAGAAAATTGTAGGGGATGCAAACTTTTGCACTCATCTGTATACAGTATATGAGCACAGCCTGAAAACCTGTTCAGCGTGTACCCGGCGAATAAGTACCATGTCCGAGCAACCGATTAGGCAGATTCAATTAGCGAGCAGGAGCTGGAACTCTCGTTCGCTGCATTATCTAATTATCTGCGTGTTCCAGATGCCCAGCTTTCCTGTTCCTCTTTAACATTAGTCCCCTCATTAACCAGTGCTAATAGCTTGCCTTTCAGCAGGAAACGGATGCGCCTGTGTCAGTGTGTGTTCGTGTTTGGGTGCACACTCTTACACTTTGCGGACCCTCTGCCTGTAGATCAGTAAGGCGGTTATAGCGATCATCATCCCGATGAGAAACAGGCCGGCGCTGATACCCTCGACAACGCCTCCTAGTGGCTCTGAACGGAACAACGAGCGAGTTACTTTAAGTTCTGCTGCTCTGCCATGGGTAAAAGGAAGCACTGGAGTGTATTCGGGTCTCACCTGCTTGTGTCCATAGTGGGAGCGAGAGGTAGGTGTCGCTGAACAAAGGATGATGAGACATTTCCTTGTTCTCATCATCGGGGAGCCGAGTGAAGGCCCGGACGCTTAGCCTGGAACAAAAACCATAAATATTTACAATTTTAATCCCTGTAAAAAAGGCATAGTACTGTACTAAATTTTTACCAGGCTGCCTGTACAAACAAAGAACATGAGAAAAAACATTCCCTGCTTTTTTCCCCATTTTTTTTTATCCCCCAGGGCTTAAACAAACTAATTAGAGGTCCGCACATAAGAAGTTCCCCTTCCCCTGCCTTTTGCTCAGCTCTGCAGTTCTCTGAAGGGGAGTGGCTCAGCAGCAGCTCATTTACATAAACACTGAAACGGCACATTTGGAAAAGGAGTTAAATAAAGTTAGATTGAGGTATAAAATAATACGTATAAAATAGTATATAATAATCAGGGGGGGGGGGGAATTTCAGCTGGAGAATTAATACACACTCTGAG
>JAOVVA010000016.1:1359632-1378044 GCA_028565275.1 Leiocassis micropogon
GCCTCCGGCTGTGAGAGGTTACAGCATCACCCGGGGATCGAACCAGCGATCTCCGGATGATAGGGCGAGCGCTTTACTACTGCGCCACTCGGAGGGGAGGGATAACTAACTTTAAAGGATAAGTTACTATATGGAGTAACTTTTTGTAGGTAAAGGGTAACCTACGGTAGGGGGTAACCTACTGGAAAGTAGTAAGGGGTAACTTACTGTAAGGAGTAAGGGGTAACTTACTGTACTGTGAGGGTTAAGTTACTATGAGGGGTAACGTTTTGTAAGGGGCCATTAACTGTAAGGGGTAAGTTACTGTAAGGAGTGACTTTTTGTAAGGGGTAACTTACTGGAAAGTAGTAAGGGGTAAGAATAACTCACTGTAAGGGGTAAGTGTTAACTTACAGTAAGGAGTAACTTACGGTCGATCATGGTGAAGGTGCTGTACTGCACAGTTGCACCTCTCTTGTCTCCGGAGATGACCGTAACCGAGATGGTGTAGTTCCTGAAGGGTTCGAGATTGTCAAAGTGCTGATTCAGGGTCTGAGCGCTCAGTGTGTAATTGTACACGGGGTCGTTGGAGCCGTGTCTCCTGCAGGCTATGTAATAAGCACTGTAATCAGACGCTGGAGGATTCCAGGAGCACGAGAGAGACTTCGAGCTGTGGGGATGGCAGTGGAAGTTCTGGACTGGCCCTGGAGCTGAAGATTGAGAAGATTGAAAAGATGAGATTTACACCACGATTAAAGCTGAAGAAACTGATTTTGTACTGATATCAATAACAAGGAAGGTATTTAGAGCATGATAAAAAGTAATGCTTTAATCTATGCTATATGTACAGGTCTGTATTACGTCAGAAAAAGGAGAAATGAGAAAGCTTGTTTGGAAAACCGACTTCCAGGCCGGAATTCTTGTTTGTGTTTGGATACGCCTCGTATCAGTCATTGGCTCTTTTTGTAACTGTAATATGTAATGACTGACAGATGGATCCAAACACAATCAAGCCTTCAGGACTGAAGCCAGTTTTCCCACCAGCTGCGGAAGTCAATGTAGCAGAGAATGTTGAGTGCTGGAGCAGAGCCTTGTGAGCACAAGTAAAACAAACAGGGAAACAAAAAGGCTACTTCACCATTAGAAACCTTATTATTATAATTTTTTAAAAGGATAATCTTTCTTCATAATAATCAAAGTAAAAAAAAAAAAAATCATGGATATTTATGCATAATTTTAAAAAGAATTCATTGTCTATACTGCTTATTCACATTCAAACACTCCTGGCAATGCCAATTTGCCTAATCTGTAAGTCTTTGGACTGTGGGAGGAAACCAAAGTACCTGGAGGAAACCTCCAAGCACAGGGAGAACATGCAAACATAGAGGTGGGAATCGAACCCAGACCCTGGAGGTGCAAGGCAACAGTGCTAACAACTTAACCACCGTCCTGCCGAAGCTAAAGTTAATGTTAATGAAGTCTTTCAGCAATGAGTTTAGTGTATTTGTTCCAGCAAATTTAGGATTTCTCCTTCATGGGCTGCGTAAACACCAGCGGTGAGCGATGCAGAGCGGTTGAGCCTAGCAAATGGACATGGACCATGTCCAAGAGCTTGATTAATATGATCTGCTCTTACCAATCAGTCTTCAGCACGCTGCAGTAAAGAGTGTAAAGATGGGAATAATTACGGTAAGGAGCGTTTTGCAGAGAGCGAGAAGTCATTGCTCGATCACCCACTTAAAGCACTTCATTAAGCTCAAGTGGTCTTTATGTTGAAGAACATCTTAGAAAAAAATAATCAAAACCAGGAAGGAGAAGAAGGAAAAGACGAAATGGATGAATGGGTTGAAACGTTCTAGTCGAGTCCATTCGCAACTCTGAAGCGAAATTACCCGAACATTGATCCGGTGAGAACTTTGGATCAATGTAGCGTTCTTTGGCCCGGGGGATTGATAACGGCTCGAGAACAGCGTCCGGTCATGAATAGATGATTTAGAGAGACGATTCCTGTAAGAACTGTCTGCTATCCAGTCATCAGTCAAATCAGTTCAGTCAGCAGGAACGAAACGCTTGAAGTGCGGCACGATCAGAACCAAAAGACTCTCTATGACTCTCCATGAGTAATGACAGTAATTGTCTTTTCACAATGCCGGGATGAATAATGCAAAAATTTACAGTGAAAAAAGAAGGAGGGGACTTGACAACAAAAGAATAACATTGTGCATCTCATTAACTATATGACAGGTTTAATACTATATCTAACTCGATCCGTCTTCAACTCACTAGACCACATTATGATACACACTCAGAGCGTATTGGTTTTTTTTTTTTTCCTCTCCACAGCTGAACCATCGAGGATCTACTGCGCTGAATAAAACATGAGCTCTTCTGACAACAGTATGCTTCTTCATTTGGGGCCAAGACACAAACAAGGCGCTATCCAGCACCCGCTGCGCTCCACAGACGCCAGCCTGATTTCTGCTCCTTAAACACAACTTCACAGCAAGTTAAAAAAAAAAAAAATACAGAACATCATTCCTGAAATCTAGGACAGGACTCCTGGACCTTGATCACTAAGTCTGTTTCTTGGGCTTGAACTTATCATGTTCCAAGTCCAGTTCCCCAGAGTCTGGACAGAGTTTATTTAGAACATCACAAAACCTTTACACACACATAAACTGGAGTCGCCATCTGTATAAGGATGTCACACTGGCATCCTGCAGCTAATTAATGCCGTGGTCCAGACTTTGGGTTTTATGAATATAAAGTTCTGCAGAATTTGGGTCAGCATAAAAATGTGCACTGCCAAAACCCAGCAACCCATATGAAACTTTTATTGTTTATTTTTCTGCCTAAGAACGAGCAACAAACTCCTCAAAGCAGCTTTCCTTAAACTGACCTACATTTGAAAACCTTTCATTGTTTACCAATGAAACATGTCTCTGGTACCATGTACACTTTCCTAGTTAAACATGCCCTCTTGTGGCTGCACCTATGGGTAAGAAAGCAGCTGACTGAAAAGAAAAGAAAAAGAAAGAAAAGCCATATTACGAAGGGTGTTGAAGTCAATCCAGGACTTTTGATTGCACTTGCCCCCCAGGAACTCCTTTAATATCCCAAATATGTGCGAATGGCGTGAATTGAGGTCAGGACTGTACAGGGGATGTCGCAATAACACCCAGACGAGTCCCTGTAATGTCCATATGGTGTTGGTGCATGATTGGTGACCAAAAGTTATTTATTGATTTTCAAGGATCAGGTGCTGAATTTTGTGACAAAGAGTGTCATCACCGTACTGTGCTTGATTCATCACTTTTTGAGAAATTTCATCAGGAGTCCCAGTTTGACTTAAACCCCATGTATCATTTTCTACTTCAGTGTGTGTGTGTGTGTGTGTGTGTGTGTGTGTGTGTGTGTGTGTGTGTGTGTGTGCGTGTGTGTGTAGAATGTCGCTGGGTGTGCACTCACCTGTGCGGATGGGGTGGTAAATAGCTGAGCTGAAGGTAACAGGCGCTGATGGTCCCCCGCACACAGTGGACAGACTGATGTTATACAGCCGGCCGGGGACCAGACCAGAAATGATGCGTCGCATCTGGTTTGGTGTGGACATGTTCAGGGCGTCTCGTGGCGCCCAGTTCACCTTAAACTCATCAAAGTCCCCATTAGCAGGAGCTTCCCATATCACCTCCACCGTGCCATTCTGGCAATCTATAATGGTCAGAGACGTGGGCGGCTCAGGAACTGGAAAGAGATAAAGCGAATCTTTAAAAGTGAAATCCCTGAACAAATATACACTTTTTGAACTGGTATAATACAGTACTGTATATGCATAATAAAGGCAAATGTACAGTATATGGATGTCCATAGATGGTCATTCCCTAATCTATCCCTGACAAACATGATGGTCAGGCCTCTACAAGCATTACATGTAATGTAAGTGCATCTGTAAAAATTCAAGACCTTATTCTTGATAAATTATTATTTTATTTCCCTATTTACCGAGTGCCATGCTTGAACTGTATCCGAGCTGGTTATACCAACCTGTACGGCCCGCTTTAGAGACGTTGTTCGTCAGGTCTCCGCTCAGGCTGCGCACCACAGCAGTGTACAAGTGACCAGGCCGGAGGTTTGTAAACATGGTGTAAGTGTGTTCGGGTCCGAGTCTCTGCTCCGGCTGATCTCTGCTCTGCCTCTGCTCCGGCTGACCGGAGTCCTCCAGAGAAACCACGTAGCCGCTCAGTTTCCCAAGACCTCGTCTCCAGTTCAGCAACAGAGTGTCTGTGTGACCCTCGTGATCGATCCGCAAGTCTCGAACCTGGGCAGGAACTAAGAGAGAGAGAGAGAAAGAGAGAGAGAGAGAAAGAGAGAGAGAGAGAGAATAGTGTGTTTATGAAGTCACATCCTATTACACATGCACTTCATCTTGTCTCTAATTACTCTAAAGGATGAATACTGACACATTTATGTCATAAATTTGAGTGTTTTTTTTAACCAACATATGAAGCTGTTCCTGTATAATCTTTAGAAATCAAAATACATTTTCAAATGGTAATACATACTGTAAATTCTAACACTATATATATATATATATATATATATATATATATATAGAAAGAAAGAAATTACTGGAAAGTAAATAGTTTTGTGTTAATGACCTGATGTTCATTTGCATTTAGATAGTGTTTACTGAGCTATGAAATTAAAAATGTTTACTGTCTCGACTCCGTGAGTACGGCAGAGGAGAAGTGCATTGGTTTAAGAGTGACAGACTAATCTGTCGCACAAATGTACCTGAATTACACTCCAGTCCTTAAACTGACTCTTTTAGAAATGCTTTCAGCATCGTTCCAGCAACACCATCTCTGGACAGCTGAAAAACTAGAAAAGTCCTGTTTCGTTTCCCACCGTGGCCTTGGATTTCTATTCCGGACTAGACCCTGAGGTGCTCTTTCACTGTTGTACAGTAGGCCATCCACCTCAAGGCTTAAAGTTTAATACCGTCCTGAGGTTGTAAAGAGTGATTATTTCAGTTACTATTGCCTTCCTGCCATCTCTCAATCCCTTCCACCACCTCGATCTAATTCTTGAGTTGTTTCTACTACACAGTTTCTGCAGGATTTTATGCACCTCACCAGACGTAATGCGTCTCACCTGTGCGCCCCAGCAGAGAGGACTCGCTGCTCATTCCTTTCCTCTTGCTTATCACCACCAGCTTGTAGAGTTCCCCAGGAAGCAGGTGAGGGAAGACGCAGCTCGTCTCGTTTTCACCCACCTTCTTGAGTTCGTGGAGATGTACAGGTGTTGTTTCCTGGGTGTATAGGCGGAGGTCATAGGAGTCTACCTTGCCTTCAGACACGTTCCAGCCGAACACAAGCTCAGTGGTGTTGTTGAAAATCAAATGGAGACCTTTTACAGCCGCTGGTACTGGTGACGACAACGAAAAATATTGTTGTATGTCAGACGAAAAGACATGTGACACTTATTTCTGAGTTAAACCTGAAATGAAGATGATAATCGTACATGTGTGGCCTTCTGCGATGACACCCTTGCTGTAAAAAGACGTGTCACTGAAGGTCTTAAGGTGCACGGTGTAAATTCCTCCCGGGACCAGATCTTCAAACAGGTGATGTGTGACGCCTGCAGGCAGTGAAACGTTGGCAACCAGGGCTTTATTTTCATCCAAAAGCTGGACGCTGTAGCCATCGTACACACCCACTGGCGCATCCCAGTCAACAGACAGGCTGTGTGTGGTCTGCTCTCGGCCGACCTGGAGGCCCTTCACCGGTGGAGGAACTGATAAACCATAGACAAGTGCAAGTGATAATCATGATTTAAGTTCAGAATGTTTTCCTTAGCCTTTACCTTATTGTAGAATATTAATATTATTAATATTATTATCACTCAGGGTCGCGGGGAGCCTGGAGCCTATCCCAGGAGACTTAGGGCACGAGGCAGGGTACACTCTGGATGGGGTGCCAATCCATCACAGGGCACACAGACATTCACACACACATTCACAGGAATAGAACTAGGCCAGGAATCGAACCAGGCCAGGAATCGAACCCAGACCCTGGAGGTGTATTGCGACAGTGCTAACCACTAAGCCTCTGTGCCGCCATTATGATTAGTATTATTATTACAATGTCACTGTCACAATGTCACTTATGGACACAACATTTCTTAGGTCTCACCTGTGCGTCCGCTGACCAAGCTGTCGTTAGTCAGCTCTCCACTCACTGCCTGTACTTTGACCGTGTACAACTGCCCGGGTACGAGATCTTCGAAGGATGTCATGTTTCCCTGCTTACGGACACGTTTGTACTTCTCTAAATGATTGTTCTGGAACAGGAAGACCCCATAAAAGTCCACATCTCCTGCGCCGGCGCTCCAGGATGCCCTGAGACTGCCACTGAGGGTCCCAGGGACTAGCTGGAGGTTCTTAACCTGACTGGGTGCTGTAGGGGAAGATATACATTTTTCGCATGTTTTGCTTTTTGTGACAAAGTGAGGCAGGAAAATTTGTATTTATTCTGAAAATAAATAGATAAATCTTTTGATCTGATTTGTATGGTATATAACGATTCACAACGCATAGACGTGTCTCTCACCGGTGCGGCCCTCTATGCCCTTGTCATG
The DNA here is from genome assembly GCA_028565275.1 of Leiocassis micropogon. Lineage (NCBI taxonomy): Eukaryota > Metazoa > Chordata > Actinopteri > Siluriformes > Bagridae > Leiocassis > Leiocassis micropogon. The sequence continues at coordinate 1,366,248 of JAOVVA010000016.1, forward strand.
GAACAACCCGCTGACGGTGGAGACGACTATCTTGTAAAGAAATCCTGGGTTGAGAGGAGAGAAGCAGTGCTCTCGTGCCGTGTTGTTAAGTCTCGCCGCTGGGAAAACTTTGGTGTCGTTGTACAGGATCTGGGGCTCGTATCGGTCCACGTCTCCTGGTGCAGAGGTCCAGCTCACACACAGGTGAGTGGTTCCTTTCTGAGACAGAGTCAGTGAGCGTACTGCAGCGGGGTCTGTAGAGCAAACAGGGCTAATGTTAGATTTAGTCAGGTTTATGCAGTGAAATAAAACAATATACTTCTAGGTGTAAAATGTAACAAACTGTAAGACTACAAAGCTGATGCATGGACATGATGACTCTTAATCTTACTCCTGGCATTACTTTTAACTTCATGAACACATACGGCGATATTCAGGCTCAGGCTTGTCATTCGGTATTATGATTTATGTTCAGGAATGTAATCATAACCAGAAACCCACTCAGATCTTATAGTAACCTCTCCTAGCAGAAACATTATATTCTGTACCACAAGGGGACACTGTTGTGTAGTTTATGTTAACAAGTGTGGACAGGAAGCAGGAAAAAAAATGTGTAAAATGCATTGTTGAATAGATGAAAAGATTGTTGGACGGAAGTTTAAAAAATAGACGAAGGAACAAAAAGATGAATGATCAGATGGACACATGGATCATAGAAGGAAAAATGGATAGATGGATTAATTGATGGAAAGATGAATAAATGGATAGATGGATAGATGGATGGATGGATTGTTACATGAGTGAATGGATTAATGGATGGATGGACAGATTGATAAATAGACTGTTAGCTGATAGAAGGATTGGTGGATGGTTGGATGGATGTGCTGGATGCACAGCTGTGTAGCATGTATGCATGTCTTTCTGTGTGGATGGATGGATGGATGGATGGATTGATGAGATAAGATGAGACAAATTGGGATTGATGTGCTGGATGATACACAGTTGCGTGTGTATGTACTGTATGTATGTACTGTATCAAAAATAGATGAAGAAACAAAAAGCTGAATGATCAGATGGACACATGGATCATAGAAGGAAAAATGGATAGATGGATTGATTGATGGAAAGATGAATAAACGGATGTATGGACAGATGGATGGACGTTGTCACTCACGTGTGTGGCCTTCAGTGGAAATCCTGGACTCGTACTCTCCACTCCAGGTGCTGACAGTGACCATGTAAAGTCGCCCGGGCACCAGATCACTAAACACGCACTCGTTCCTGCTTCTCTCCACCGTCTGGTTCTGAAGGATTGTGTTGTTGTGCAGGATTTCAACGTTATAATGATCATAATCTCCAGCTGCATGGTTCCAGTACACCTTCAGGATAGTTTCCTGGCCTAAATTGATGACATTGGTGTTCTGCACTGCAGCTGGTTCTGGATTAAGGAGGAGATTCAAATGGATTAAAAAACAATAAAGTATATTGATTGTTATTGCGACGCACTAATGAAGACTCAGATTGGTTTGCTGCTTTATTTTAATCAGTGGATCAGCTACGAAAAAAGACTATATGGACAAAAGCTGCAATGACATTGTATCAAATACATTTACTTCAATATAGAGTTGCTCCCCTATTGAGAGAGAATCTTCGTTCCAGTTCATCCCAAAGGTGCTCAATGGGGTTAAGGTCAGGGTTCTGTGTTCTTTCAGTCCTTGCTTTGTGCACTAGGGCACAGTCATGTTGGAATAGAAAAGAGCCTTCCCCAAACTTTTGCCACAAAGTTGGAAGAATAGTATTGGCCAAGATGTCTTGGTATGCTGAAGCATAAAGATTGTCCTTCACTGGGGATAAGGGGCCTGATTGATTGAAACACCTGAATTCAATATTTAACAGGTTTGGCCAAATACTTTTGTCCATATAGTGTACATAAGTTTTTAATCGTTCATTACCAGTGGGCTGGAAGTGTGTCCGAGTAAACTTACGTGTTCTTCCTTGGACCACGGTGGTGTTCTTGAAATTGCCGTTGCAGGTGCTAATGGAGATGGTGTACAGTCGTCCAGACACGAGACTGCTGAATTCAGAGCTCAGTTTAGTCCCACTGAGCGTGTACAATGTCTTCTCACGATATTTCAGGCTGACCTGATAGTTGCCCACATCTCCTGGTGCAGCTTTCCATGAGACGCTGAGGAAATCTGAACGTCCATCATTCGTGACTCTGACTTCAGCCACAGCTGCCGGTACTTTAAGACAAACAAGAGGATCTCTTGTAAACAATAATATATTGATAACATTGAGCTTATACAAGCTTATACTGTAGCTTATACAACAGCTCCAACCCCCCCCCCCCCCCCAAACCGAATTGCACTTAATCTGCTGCATTTCAGTAGAAAGTTGTCTGAAAGTCTCAGTGGTGTACTCCATTGTTCGTGCTCTCCTTCTTGAGTTCATTAACGCTGGAAGTCCATCGCTGAAAATAGCCTCTCTGTTCCATGGGAAAACAGTTGGGTCCGGCCGACAAGACTTTGATAAGCTCTTTGCTTTCTTCCTCTATGCACAGCTTCCTGAAATTCCTCAGACTCCCTTTGTATTGCAGCGCTATTGTTTTACGGCGATGTTATCACATGATTAATTTCACGCAGGCCAACCGTTATTTCGTTTTAGTTCTTATTAGGGCAGACACTTAGCCTTAGAGTTAAGAGTTTATACAGAGATAAAACTCAATCCAAAGAGAAAAAAACAGAAACATCAGCATTACTTTTGTTCACATAGTGAGACATTTGACCTGCTGCTGTGGATCCAGCCATGAGTGCATTGTCTATACCGATTGTCCTGTGTAGTAACAACTGCACCGAGGGCCAGGAGCCTCATGATCTCAGGATACTCGGGGCACAAGGTCCCACCCATTTCAGGGCACAGATACGCGCAGTAACAAACTACACACTGCCTACACCACATGTCTTTGGACTGTCAGGGGGAAACCTGGAGGAGCCCCTGGAGGAAGCCCACTAAGCTCAGGGAGAACATGCAAACTCCACACACAAAGACCAACAATGGGATTCGAACCCACAACCCGGGAGGTGCGAGACAACAGAAAAGGCCCGATTGTTGAGGAATTGTGATAGTGGAACATCCAGGTGTTCATTTTTGAACATTACAGCTAAAAGATTACCAGTATTCACCTTCACTAGTTATAAAATAAGAATAAATATCTGATCATTATTAACTCTAAATTCAATGAGAACCTTTGTGTTAATGTATATTTATACAGTAGATTCTACAAATAAATGCATAGCTGTTAACACACTGGTTAATTAGTAAATTATTACTGAAAAGGTTAAACTCATTAAATAATGAAAGTAGTATAAATAGTCATGGAAATAATTGAAAGTAAGTATGCTTAGCCTTTTCAATGTTGTTAGTCATTTGGAAGCTCCCATCAAGGAGTGGACCAGCCGATGTGCACAACAACATCATGTTTTACGCCGGATGCCCCTCCTGATGCAACCTTCCAATTTATCCAGGCTTGGGACCGGCACTGCATCCAGTGGCTGGGGTTTGAACCCGGGCCTTCAGCATGGTAGGCAAGAGAGCTACCACTGAGCACTACGTACTACATTATTAATGGGATGTTAATATATAGATTTTAGTACTTGGTAAGATTTAATGCATTTATACGTTCGTTATTTCCTAAGCAATCGGGCAAAACATGGTATCGGTGCTAAAAAGTGTGTCACCTATAGTAGGTAAAAAAAAAAAGAAATGATCAGATATGATCATATAACACCATTTCTCATAAAACTTAATGCTTTTTATCTCCTGATCCATGCTTTGTTTTGTTTTTTTGAAAATATACATTTATATTTTTATCAGATAAAAAGAAACACACTTGCTAAATACAATTTGAATTCAAATCTTTCAAATCTTATCACTCAGATGAAACTTGGCCAATTTAGATTTTACATGAAAAGACATAAACCTGAAAAAGTGTTTATTCTAAAATGCAAAATTTTATGATATTGCAACATGAATTTGGCATGGTTATGGACACTACAGATTTGCTTTTTAAACCTTTTCCCAAAAACCACAACTATTTTTACATGTCATATGCTTCTAGGTGCTTACACCAATTTTCATATCAATACTTATAAAGAAATATGAATACTTTTCATTTTAAATTATTATTGTTTGAAGCGATTACACAGAAAACAGATAACACTGAAAAATGGCTATTTTTGGGGGCTCATATAACATCATCTCTCCAAAACGGCTGAAGTTAACAAATTTTTAGGGAAGCAAGATTGGTCACTTCCATGTTGCATAAACTTCAGAAGTAGTTTCTTTGGCCACACACATTTTCGATATTATATGTATAACATAAAAAAAAAAACTATAAAATCAGCCCCAATACTGTGTTTTGGCTGAATACATATTAACTATTAATATGTTCTTAGTTAAGGGTGTTCATGGTATCATGTTATCCATGGTTTTTGTTCTTTATACACTGTATATGCATAGACACAAACTGTATTATTATTATTATTATTATTTTTAATGTAAAGCAGGTACCTGTGTAAGATGTGGCCTCCATCTGCTTGGATCTTTGCTCACCGCTGATCGTGCTAATCAGCAGTTTATACAGCGCCCCAGGTTTGAGACGCGGGAAGTGGATTGTGGTGGTGTTAGCTGGGACACTGAGGTTATACACAGGCTCTTCACTGTATATCAGTAGCACTTCATAGGAGTCGAGGTCTCCCTGAGGCTTATCCCAGGTGGCATTGAGAGAGTCTGTGGTTCTCATATTGTTCATCTTCAGAGAGGTGACTTCATGAGGTACTGAGGAGGAAGATACAGACTTTTACATTAACGTTTACATGTAGGCATTTGACAGACGCTTTTGTTCAGAACGACTTACAAAAGTGCTTTGAAGTTTCTGTTATTGGATAGATCCTTACACTGGCTTACTATGTTACTAACTAATTACTTTTAACTTCACATACTCAACAATGCCTTTCATTTATGGTGTTTCTACCATCTCAGACAGGTACTGTGTTCCTTCCTTTGTCTGATTTTGACTACAAACCCAGAAATTACACATTGATGCCCAAAACATGTCATAAAGACTAACCTGTCCTGACTATTATTATTATTATTATTATTATTATTATTATTATTAAATCTCAGACTTCTTTGCTGTGTGTTAAGGTTTATCCATATTCCATTCATACACCACGCTCTATGTTTTCTATCCAGGGTAAAGCCTTACATGTTCTTCCTGTCACTTCAGCTGAACTGCTGAGATCTCCACTCGTGGTCATCACCACTATTTTATACAGTCGACCAGGCATGAGCACGTTAAATGTGCACTCTCTCATGTCCCGGGATAGGTGTCTTGTCTGAATGGGAGAGGAACCGGTGTCATAGTAAAGGTTGACGGTGTAGCCGTCACGAGACCCTGAGCCAAAGCTGTGGGTCCATAAGGCACTGAGGGACGTCTCGTCTGCATGACGGATGTGTAGCTGTGACACAGGTGGTGGACCTGAGAGAGAGAGAGAGAGAGAGAGAGAGAGAGAGAGGTCAGAGGGAAGGGAGGCAGATCTATATCATCTGAAGATCAGAAGTCATTCCAAGCTTAAACCAAATGTCTACTGAAAAGACTGAAAAAGAATTTTATTTTCAATTTATTCCATTTTGTCTACTCCAATAGTAAAAAGAGTTTTTTCTTCACATTTACAATAAAGCTTTTTTTTTTCACTTTTCACTAGTTTGTGAGATCCTTCCAAATAAAATGTTAATAAATACCTTTACAAGCAATTAAAATGCCAATTAAAAACTAGTATTTTTTGTATTTTTTCACTTATTTATTTATTAGTTTTTTACTTATTTTTTACTTATTTATATATTGTATTTATCTAAAATCAATTACAATCATAAACAATTTATATTTTATGTTATAATCCTAAAACATAATCCTAAAGCAATATTTTATATTATTTTTTAAGTAATAACTGATACTTTGATCGACTCATATAATAGTAATAAATATGTACAGTAAGTACTATTATATTATATTATATTATATTATATTATATTATATTATATTATATTATCAATATAAAGTATGAAGTATGGATTATTATTATTATTATTATTATTATTATTATTATTATTATTATTATGTAGCTTAAAGTGCTTTACAATGCAAGAGATTTTATTAATGAAATCTATACCAACATATAAACCTCCATATAACGCACAAAAATTAAAAATAGCTCGTAAATGTAAGGGAAAGTATTCAGATAAAAAATTTTTTTTTATTTATTTATTTTTTTTTAATGCAGTGTGATATTACAAGTAGTAATCCAATTTTTATTCTAGTCTATTCCTTATTTTATACTTTTGATAAAATCTAAACAGTTCTTAGTGGCACATCATGTCCATGGTAAAATATTACAGTAGGTTTCATGGATTTAATAAATAACTAGACAATAAAACAATAAAATAAAATGGACTACCTATTTCTGCGGGGCAGTAGACGGTGCTGGTCTGCCCCATGTTCTCCACACTCACTGCTGCTTTATAAACTCTGCCAGGATGAAGTTTTAACCCCGGGAACCTGAACCGTCTTTCAGTTTTACCCAGGGATGTGTTAAACAGTGTCTCGCTGCTGTTGTGGAGCGTCACGCTGTACTGCTCCCAGTGTCCTACAGGGGGCAGCCAGCTAATCACCACCTCGCCGTACTCAGCAGGTTTCTCCATCTTTAGCTGAGAGACTTCGCCTGGAGCTGAGGTTAACAAGACAGACACACACACAGTTAGACATGCAGACAGACAGTGCGTCAGAATGACGTCAGAATGAAACCGCCACTCTATAAGCAAAAGATTTCTCTACATGAGTGGAAGCCAATGGCCTCCTTTCTTCTCTAAGGTGATTAACGCTGATAACATAATGGAAACGAGGCATGTTTTATTTCTGTTAATGTGTCAGTTCCCTTTCAAAACCCAAACAGGACAAAGTTTTTTGGGTGGAGCGACCAAACCTTGGGAAATTCTGCGTTTAAATCCTGACAGTATCAAAGTCATCCATGGGCAGGCGTTTTATTGGGTGGACACAGGCTTCCTGTCCCTCCTTCTTCCTGTCAATCATAAGGCAATTGTAGAACCTGTTGCGGCGCTATAGGCGAAAATTTGCAGTCAGCGCCTCCAAACAGCATTAACTACTATTACTTTAGAATTAATACATTTACTGGCCTGCCACTGGCCTGGAGTTCCAAAAAAATTAAAAATCCAAAAATATCGAGCAAAATCCAGAATTTATCTCTCATTTTTAAATGTTCAGTTCAGCCTTTATTCATCACATACAGTATACATTACTGCACAGTAAAATTCTTTGTTCGTCACAGCTTTGTCAGGGCACACGTTCAGTCATTAGTACAGCACACCTGGAGCAGACAGAGCTAAGGTGGCGGAGTTGATCTGGTGGAGCTGAGGCTCGGAACATTGACCTTTTTATCAGTGACGCAGAGACTTAACACACTGAGCCACCACCGGCCCATGCATTCCTTGTCACAGTTAAGGTTGTTGACCAGCATTTACATTAGTAATATTGCTCCGTACCCGAACAAACTTGCATATGTACACTCTCTGATACAGCAGGTGGCAGTATGTGTCTATTTGGTTGAAGATGAGTACCTTGGCGAAGTCGACCTTTGCACTATGCCTGATATTATTAATATCTTTAAGAAAATGTCAGGAACCCTCTTGCCTGCTTTCTCCCTTTGTTTTTATTAGCTACAGTATATACATGCCCCAACCTCTGCCACATTGCCACTGTTGGTCCCTTCAGCAAGGCCCCTATGTGCCTCCGAGTGGCGCAAAAAAAAAAAAAGCAAGGCCCCTAACCCTGTCTGCTCCAGGGGCACCAAATAGTAGCTGACCCCAGGCTATTAACAAAAAAATTCTGGGATATATATGAAGAATAAAGAAATTCACTACGCAATCATGAATATGTGATGAATAAATATGTGATTGAAACTGAAATGCTTGTATTTAAGCCCAAGACTAATTCGACCTAATCAAGTTAAGCCTTATCAAAAACCTGCTAATCATGATAAGACTTTGCATAATAAGGCGTACTGTATCAGTTCCAATCATATACGTACCGGTTGTAGCAGTCACATTGACGTGATTGCTGAGATCGCCACTCCTGGTGTAGATCCTGGCCTGGTAGCTGCTCCCAGGAGTCAGATGGCCGAACTGAGCTTGTGTGGTGTTCGAGGACAGAGTTTGATTTACAGCTGAATCATTAGACAGTAGCTGGACCAGGTAAGAGTCCACATGACCGGGAGCTCGATCCCAAGAGACCCGGAGGCTCGTCTGACTGCCCTTGCTCTCCATACGTGGATTGAGGACCATGCTCGGTACTGCGGGAGTAGAAGAGCAGATTGGTTTATAGTGTAGAGGTATTGTGGTTAACTGGATTTGAATATATCATCAGGATTGTGGGGGACAATTATATTTTCACTCGAGTCAAAATTGTGGAATTGAGGAACTGATTCAATTTGGGATTGACGCTACCATTTATTCTATCATTTGAAGTATTGATTTATTAATACAGCACACTTCCTGTGCATATTGAATAAATTGTAGCTACCTTGAATTAAAGAACCTGAGGTTCTACCTCTAGGCAAGTGGAGAGACGAGGTAAAGCTCTCCGAAGGTTTCTTTAAGCTTTAACCTTACACTGACCAACTGAATCACTTTTACTTTCTGCACTAATAGCCTTGAGTTTCCTTTCTGTATATGTGCGTCAGGGAAATTAAAAACGGCTGTTGACAGATTGAAGCTTTTAAGTGTACTTAGCAGGGTACACAGGGTACCTAAAGTAGGGTACTGTTTGAATAGTTTCAGGATGTTTACAGTCTGGTTTTGAACGTTCTCAAAGAAAGGAACTGGAGCTTGAGCACTGATTTAATCTACTCTGTGTGTGTGCTTTTGTACATATGTGTGTGTGTGTATGTGTGTTAGCGGTTAAACACTGTTAAGGTATGATTGACATGGTGTAGCGGGTGATATAGCACATGCTATATAGCACAGGCCAAGCTTTCCCTTCACACAGCAGGAAAAAGAGACAGGGCGTTCACCTAACTGCCTGACACATTGTGTAAAAGGTCACACACACACACACTCACACACTCAATCACACACACACAAAAGAAAAGAATGAAGGTAGCACATACGTTTCATCTCCCTTAATACCGCTTGTAAGAGCTATGAGATGAATCTCCCAGCTGTGTCATGATCTACCTGTTTGTTCCTGCAGCCACATGGCGTTTTGTCTCCCTGCCGCCTCGGTGACGATGCTCACGTTGTAGACGCGACCAGGAGTCAGACCGTCCATCGTGTACGATGTTGTAGTGTTGTCCAACGTGGCGTTCCAGGTGGAGCTAAGATTCTGATCGCTGTTTCTGAGCAGAATCCGAAATTGCTCTGCTCTCCCTGGGCCGGGCTTCCAGGACATGCTCAGGCTTTCAACGTGTCTAACCACCTGAACACTCTGCACCACTGAAGGTCCTGGGAGACAAATACAGAATCAAAAACTACTCTGATCCAAGCATTTCTGAGTAATGTACCCATGCTCACTGTTATTCAGGGGTAGCTCAGTGGTAAGGGCATTGGACTACGGGATAGTCCCAGTTACAACTAACCCTAACCCTAACCCCAGCACCACTAATTTGTCACTGTTGGGCCCTTGAGCATGGTTCCTCGAAGTTCAGATGTATAATGCAATAAAAATGTACTGTAAGTCCCTCTGGATCACTCTGGTGTCTGCTAAATGCTGAAATGTAAAAGTTAATTCTAACACAACATAGTTCACTGAAGCCAATACACCATCAGTCAAAATATTGGACACACCTTATAATTCCAGGGTCTTTCCTGAGTTCTATTTCATTCTACACTGTAAAACAATGCTGAAACATCTATAATATGCTACTTATGATCTGTAAAGCCTTCATCATTAATTGGTGATTTCTGAGGCTGGTAACTCTAAATGAACTTCTCCTCTACAGCAGAGGTAAGTTTTGGTCTTGCTTTCATGGAATGGTCTTCATAAGAGCCAGTTTCATCATGGGTTTACACCTCCCTAACACAACCCCTCCCATTTTATTTGGGCTTGGGACCGGCACTAGATCCAGTGGCCGGGACTTGGACATTGGCTTGGAATCGAACCTGGGCCATCCACATGACAGGCAAAAGACCTACCACTGAACAACTGTCAATTGTTGATGATACTTATTTACCTAATGCCATATGTCATATTTCATAGTTTTGAAAAAAATTATAACTGTGAAGAGAAAAAAAATTAAATCACACAAAGCTGCTCTGGACTGAACGGGTTTTTCTATAAGAGCACGCCGGTGTTTGATGCACACCCCAGATAAGATTGTTCTCGGGCATTTAAATAACGCCAACCCTGGCTGGATGCTGAGCTGCCCGTGGAGAGCGCATTGTGGGAAAGCGAGTAGCGGAAAGAGGACCTTTTAGCAATGAAGGCCGAGGCTAGACAACAGCTACCACTGAGCACTTGCTTTGTTTTGCAGCTTTTCCTCCCTGGTGACTCGTTCAGACCTACAGTAACTGGTATGAGTTGATCAAAACAATGCTGCAGTGATCTGACTTTTTAAATCGCTGCTGAGACTGCAGGGTAACTCCGAGTAAGCAGGTAATGTAAAGTCATATTGGATTCATTGTATCCAATGTGGCATGTGGCATGCTGTTTAAAGGAATTGCCCTTTATTAATGAGCTACACATTTTCTTTGTATATTTATATGGAACTTCCATAAGATATGTTAGCTCTTCACATTAAAGTAGCTCCAAGTATTCATTTCCCTAAGCAAGAATAACAAAAAACAAACAGCTTTTTATGTTACAGATGAAACCCAAGAATGATGACTAATCCTGAATGTTACTGACCAGAAAGATCACCATATCCCGCAAGAATCCTAATGTTAGATGAGCGTTGTGATATGGTTATAACGACGTTCACTATTGATACAACTTGGAATGAATGACTTTGGTGAAATAACATTAAGATAATGTTAAATGAACGGCGCAAACACAGCACTGCAAATAGTATTAACTGTCTGTAATCATACAATATAACATGAATACAACACTTGTTCCACCAGTCGTTTACCAACACCAACCGTCTGTAATGAAACAATATTACAATATGACATTAATACATTACTTGTTCCCCCAGTCATTTATCAATACTAGTGGGCCTTATATTTTGAACTGTATTATACAGTATGTGCAGTATGTACTCTCTCCTTTTCCCTTTTTCCCTTCTAAGGGCAATCAATGTGAATTCAGTCATGACAGCATGACGATACATGCTGTACCTTCCTGTTAGTGCAATACGTAATTTACTGTTTACTGTTTTTAGTTATTCTAATTCCCCTTGTTTAATTTATTACTTTTTTAACAACGGAAAGCAACTGTTACTAAGACAAAGCAATTTCCCTCTGTTATTAATAAAGTTCTTTGAATCTCGAATCTTGAAATACAACCTCAAAACGATGAAATTTAAAGCTTTATTAAAAGCATTTATGGTGGATTAATAAAATCCAATAGCACGACGTCCGACCACATCAAATGGTTTATAACAGGATTTAGAATTCTGATCACAGTCACACATCTCTTAGTGTTGTAATGTTACTGCTCTTCTTCATTTTCCTTAGAAATATTACCATGAGGTGCATCTTAGCTCCAGACTCACTCTACTGTGATATGGTGATTGTGATATGGTGATTG
>JAOVVA010000016.1:1388190-1406633 GCA_028565275.1 Leiocassis micropogon
GACCCCTCCATGATTTCTAAGTAAGAGAACTTGCAAAATCACAGGGTGATCAAATACTTATTGACCTCACTGTGTGTATATATATATATATATATATATATATAATAATTTTTTTAAACATTGTTTTAAATCAAAAGGTGCATTACAAAATTGAATAGGATGTTGTACATTTTCCTGCTCTGCACACCGACTGGGAAGTTTGTCACCCGGAAAAGGAGTACAATGTAAAGTAATTGAGGTCAATATACACAAACCTCATTTCCTAACCAGCCATAGGGATGGCTATACTTTACACTCACTCCAACTGGTCGTCTATACCGCTTTATCCTGGATACAGTGTCATGGGGGCCTGGACGGGTGTCCAATCCATCACAGGGCACACACATACATAAAAGATAACAACTCGATTGCAGCAGTCGTACTGCAGAAGCTTAATATACAGCTTAAATTTTGAATGTATGAGGGCTGTGGAATATGCCATGATACATGGTTACACTGTACTCACATTCCGCGTGACTTGTGCAGAGCAGGAAAACTTATAATGGCCAAGACTTATTGCAATAGACTTATATGCATCCAACGTAATGTACTTACAGGCTGGGTGAAAAGTAACTAGGCGTTAAAAATCGGTAATAAAGTTGATATTTCTAATGAAAATTTATCGAAACAAATTGTACATGTACACAGTATGTACAGTATGTACTGCGTCCAAGTCCTCCAGTGTGCGAGGCTTTGTCCTGTACACCTCCTCTTTTGCATAGCCCCACAGGAAAAAAATCACATGGAGTTCTTGGAGGGCATTCATGAGGTTCGCATCATCCCAGCCAACGTCCTGGAAAATGCTGGAGGACACACTGCAGGACTTGGAGGCATGGATTCAGGAGGTTCTCTCAGCAACATCCCAAACGACCTCCTTCAGAAGTGTGCGTTCCATCCCCAGCCTTTTGATTAAACTGGTTGACACCACTGGTGCCTACGCTGAAATTTAAAGATTTGCTTACATTTTCCTATGTAATAAAGTACATGTAAAATTTGTTTCAACAAATTTGTACTAGAAATATGGACTTAATTACCAATTTTCAACACCTAGTTACTTTTCACCCACCCTGTATATGCATCTAATGTCATGTCCTTATACGCATTTAAGATTTTAAAAAATCTGACCTATCCCTTAAAAAGGTGTGCACAATTCTTGTTTTATTTTGATTCCTGGTGAATGGTGGAACATACTTTATACAAGTATGATCTCACTAATGATCTTGTTGACTGTATCTCTCAACCCATGAGCATACAAAACAGAACCACAGCGATGCCAAAAACACTGGGTATGATTGATTTATTATTTTTACTGTAAAGACCACAGAGTCACAGAGTTGGGTATATTATTACCAGTTAGAGTACAGTCTGAATCGGCAATCATAATAATAATTTTTGTTCTATACACAAGAACACGTTTCTCCACATTACATCTCCATAAAGATAAAACAGGACTCATATTCATGTGAGGGTACCATACGTGGTACAGTACCTCAACATTAGATATAACGGCTTGAAATCATGACACAGTCCAGCGTTCTCATCAACAGTATGTTTTAATTTTGGATAATTATAATAATAATAATAATAATAATAAGTCCGGTTTGTTTTCACAGGATGAACCAACGGACAGTCGTGGTTGCTGAACATAACACGCCGAACCTCCGGCTCAGACTTGACTTATTGTAGTAATAGAAAGAGGATATGTACAGATTATACAAGCTAGAATTATCTACTGTAACAGGTCTGAAAAGTTTGAAAGTTACACATTGTTTAACCCCCACAACAATCGTGGATTAGTCATACAAAAGGGAGGAAAATGTTATTGACAGGTTAATAACATTGAAAGAGTGGGGGAAAAAAAAGCTAGAAACAGTAAGCCAACGTACACTGGCGAGAAACTGACCGGATTTTTCTATGCTACACACATCGAATAGAAATTCACAAATATATCATTAAAACCTCTGTATCACAAATAATCAGAATTTTTGTTTTTTCCCCATAAAAAATGGACAATACAAAAAAACATAAGAAACGTTTAAAGTTATACAACAATCATCTTTCAACCTCATAAAACCGAACACTGAGTTGAAGCAGCGGGATCCTCGGAGACGCTTTAATAGCACTTTTATACATTTCACCATGATATACAGTACAGTACATGTACCTGTACCTCGATGAGATAAAAACTGATTTACATGTATATGATTGACAGATATGATTTATAGTATGCAAGCTCTAAAAAAAAAAAAGATTTGGTTAAGGGTGAAGAGATTGAAAGCTATAAGAGATTTTTATATAAGATCACCTGATTTGTACGTAATACTCGGCTAAAATGTCGCCTCCCTTCACTTACAGTACAAATTCAATTCTGGTACATAACGTTTTCAATGGAAAAAACAATGGGGTACATATATATATATATATATATATATATATATATATATATATATGAATGTTCATATTTTGTTTATGTAAAATGTTGGGTGGCTAAAACTTTTGCACAGAAGTGCATATCTTTACAGGTTGACAGGTCAAAAAAAAAACTATAGATGGATCAGCCATAGCGTCATGACCATCCGTCTAATATCGTGTCGGACCCCTGGTGGCACAAAATCAGCCCTGACTTTCCAAAGCATGGACTCCATTAGACCTCAGAAGACGTGCTGGAGTATCTGGCATCAGGCTTTTAACTAGTGTAAGTTGTGAGAACCTGTAAGGCCAAGTTGACACCTCAAACTTTTTGTTATGTTCCTCAAACCATTCCTGAAGCATTTTCACAGTCTGGCACGGCCAAAGGAACATCCATCAGCTGCAGTTGTGCTGTGGCTCTGATCCAGTCGTCTAGCCATCACAAGCTTGCCCATTTTTTCTGCTTCAGGAACAAAATGTTCACTTCCAGGTGCCAACATAACGAGATACTCAATGTTATTCACGTCACCTGCTGGTGGTCATAACGTTATGGCTGATCGGTGTAATGACTGTGCGGAAGGGGAAGAGGTTCGCTTTATTAAAATTTGGTGTCTTCCTGATTTAGCACATTAATTGTGTGTATTGTGTTGGAATTTAGCTAAATGAAAAAAAAACGGATTAGAATGAGCAAAAATTGTTGGAGTTGTCAAGACGCTTTATGGTTTAAAACACATACTGTACATGGTTATTCCAAGTTCTTAAATGAACCAAATCGCAGTTTGTTCAAAAATTCTTTGTCTATGTTTTTCCCAAACATCAACTTGTAGCTCTGATTCTGCAACATGATATGAGAACGTTGGATATTTCTTTTTTATTTTTTTTTTTAATATGGACTTTTTTTTAAAACTTCTTTTCTGCCTAATGTTCTCACTTTGGATGGACGTTGCTTTATTTAAATAGAAAAAAAGAACTAAAAAAATTATTAAAGCAACAATTACTCAGGGAAGATAGTACAAAAATAACTATTATTATATTTAATATATTTATATATTTCAAACTCTGATATTTAAAGTACACTTACGTTTAAATGCAGACTGCACCATTATTGTATCGTGATGTGTTGTACTTTATAACCTCGTCTTTTACAAATAGAAATCAAAATAATAAGATAACAAGATTTGAACGTCTTTACATTCATGCTGAAATCTTGAGTAGGTGTTTGTTAAAACGATTAGAGGAACCGTTGGGACACACACACACACACACACACACACACAAGTCCAGCTGATGCGTCTAACAGTCTTCGAATAAGATAGTGCTCCGTGAAGTGACGAGAAACAGAAAAAGTGCTAATCTACCATACTGTACCTAACTGTACACGTTTTGGATCAAATACTTAGACCGTCTGGGCATGACGTGGATCCATGGAACGTCCAAAACTGGAGGTCAGAGGTCAGAGGGCAGGTATACTTGTAGAAACAGATACGGGTTTTAATCGACGTAGACAGGGCGAACATGCTTCCTTAGAATCCAGCGCACATCTGCTAAGATCTCGTTGAAGAAGTATGATCTTCCTACTACCACTGCTGTTTAAGATCGCAAGTACAAGACATCTTTATAACAATCCTTTAGATTCTAGATTGTCTGGAAAATTCGACCTCTTGGACTTTTGAGAGATTGTTCTCCCTGGTTCGAAAAAAAAATAAAAAACATCCTCGTAACATCTTCCCCTTGCCTTCCTTTGGGTTCACTGGTCAGTGTCTGCTGATAGACGGCCTTCGTAGAGACTCAAAGCATGGTGGACGAACTCATACTGTTCTCCGGTTTGTATCATTCCACCCCTAAGACACGAACAAGAGTTACTTACATGTAATTAATGTCAGATAAAAGATAGGAATGTAAAAATGACTTGTAAGAATGCCTGTACCTGTCTACTCTCATCTGGCACACGATGCTCAGAAGGTCCACTACTCCTTCCCGACGCAGCTGATGACAGCCTATGGTGGTGGCAATGAAGCAGCCGGTGCGACCGATTCCAGCACTGTGATCAAAAAGAAAGCCGTTAAAACAGCGTACAATAATAGAGGCTTTGTGGTTTAGGTGTCTCTCAGACACTCTGGCCACAGCTCTTTCTCCGCTGACAGACAGAATGAAAACAGGCTTTGCTAAATGCGAGAAAAAAACAGATACTGAAAAGAGTCGTGACATCCTGTATATATTTTTAAGCACTGTACTTTTTAACAGGTGAACAGTTATTGGTCATTTGCATTAGTATTTACAATATCTATCTAAACTCTCTTGCGGCTGCTCATGTCAAGAGGTCGCCACAGCGGACCATCCGATCCACACACAACTTGTTTTGATTAGTCAAAAACAGGGAAAGATGTTGCTAAGTGCTTAGTCGTTAAGATTGGTACTGTAGCGATGAAGGAAACCAATACACATAATGTGAAATATAAAGAATTCTGTTTAATCAGTGATTTAGGAACAATGGTAAACAGTGATTAGTTATGATGAAAGACAGATGATCTGTGACTGGTTGTTAGGCAAGATGGTGATCAGTGATGGTTCATTAAGAAATACTGATGAAAAAGTTATTGGGAACAATAGTCATCAGTGATCATTTATTAGGAAAGATGGCAATTAGTTAATGGTCATTGAAAAAGATGGTGATTATGCATTAGGATTATGTTACCATAAGTGGTAATTAGTGACTAATCGTGGGGAAAGATGGTATAATGGATGGTGAATATGGTTGTTGGGAACCAGTGGAGATCAATAGTCATTGGAAAGGATGGGGATCAGTGATTGTCTTTGGGAATTATAGGGATTAGTGATTGGACATTGTCCAGTGGGGGATCAGTGATTGGACCTTGGACATGATGGGGATCAGTGATTGTCTTTGGGAATGATGGAGATCAGTGATTGGTCAGATAGTGACTTGTTATTGGCATGTTATTAGCAATAATAGGGATTAGTGATTATCTTAGGAATACGTTCCTGGTTATTAGTAACGAGGGTAACACAATATTGGTTATTAGTAAAGATGGGATCAGTGATTGATCAGTGGAAATGATGGGGATCAGAAATTGGACACTGCCCAATGGGGGGATGAGTGATTGGACATTGTTCAATGGGGGATCAGTGATTGGACATTGGAAAGAATTGGAATCAGTAATTTGACATTGGATGTGATGGGGATCAGTGATTAGTCATTGGTAATGATAGTGGCTATTAATAATGATAGGGATCAGTGATTGTCTATGGAAAAAGCAGGGGTAAGTTACTGGTCATTGGGAGTAATGGTGTTAAGATATTGGTTATTAGTAATAATGGTAACACAATATTGGTTATTAGTAATGATGAAAATCAGTGATTGATCATTGGGAATGATGGGGATCAGTGATTGTTTTTGGGAAAGACATGGGTAAGTTGCTGCTCATTGAGCATGATGTTGATTGGTGATTAGTTAGTGGAAACACAATGATAGAGAACCAAACGATCTTGTTTTCTTGAGTGATCTACCAGCAGCTGTGATTTAAACTGGAGAACCACATCAAGTTTATGACCGGAACTAAGACCTGCTCTAAAAGTGTCTAGATTTCTTTAAAAAATAAAAAAAGAAAATGCTAGGAGTAAAATTCTTAATACTGTCAATGCAAGGTCTATGTTTGCTTGTGTGCTTTCCAGTTTCACTCAATCGAGTCAAATTGTAGCAGTGGATCTTTGCAATGGATTCCTGAGTTTCTCAGAGGGTCCACTGCAAGTTCTCATCGACAGCGTCATTAAGTCCATGTCCATGTTCTAGTGTCCTCACAGGTTCGTCTTCAAAAGTCAATAAACAGACAATTCTCAGAGATGGTATCAATTCCCCATCCCCAATATGGATAACAGCTTATAAACTGCATTCTCGTGCGATCAGAACGGATCGACAAAAACATCCAAATGCGGGCGGGAACCGAGAAAGGACAAATTTAGAATTCAGCCTCCTGTTGGAGAACAAGTTCACTACTGGAGGAACTATTGGAGGAAAGCAGACAGGACATTCACACCATTGCTTTTACACACTAACACATTGGATACATCTCTAAGGAAGCACTTAAACACCTTAAAGGAAGACTATTGTGCAGGACAATGATGGCGCGCACACACACAGGATGTCAACTAAAGAGAGTGTTTTGATCCTTTTGCCTTGTGTTTTCATGTTAGCTGTTTTTAAGGGTGTGTGTCCTTGTTTTGAGGCCACAGACAGGAAATTTCACTGTTAGACAGATCTCTGAGGTGATTTCAAGTCAAACGGGGACTTTTGATGAAATCTTTTGTGAAGGAAAACCAGTGACGCTCATAAAAGACTTCAAGCGCAGTACAGGGATTAGACTGTTAGCCTCAGTAGCAACTGCACTCTTTACTGTAAACATTAACATATCAATAACAATCAAAATTCCCGCTTTTACTTAAACACCCCTTGTACTTTTAGCTGCTTTACTTCCTTTTACTAGTTTAAAAACAGGGGGAACTTAGGGCACCACCATTTGGCAATAAGCATTAACTCTTTAAGGAGTCAGGAATGCAAATACCTCAGGCTTCTCTCTTCATGATAACCCACTTAAGCAAATCTCATACAGTAAATCGAGGGTTTGATTCACGGCCAGGCTCGATTCCCGTCTCTGTGTGCATGGAGTTTACATGTTCTTTCCGTGCTTGGTGGGTTTGCTCTGGTTTCCTTCCACAATCCAAAGACAAAATATGCTAATCGGTGTTCCTAAATTGCCCCTAGTGTATGTGTGTGTGCCCTGCGATGAACTGGCACCCTGTCCAGGACGTGCCCCGCCTTATGCCCTAAGCCTCCTGGGAGAGGCTCTATGACCCCCGTGACCCTGTATAAAGGATAAAGCGGTATAGTTGATGAGTGAGTGAGTGAGTGAGCGACGATTTTCAGTGTGTAAGTCAATGTATACAATGTCTAAAGTCCAGAATATTGTGGGTGTGGGGGGAGGGCGATGAGTCTGCGTGACCGGTTTCAAAAAATCAGTCCAGGAGAGTAAAATGTAGAACCAAAACACCAAACCTGTGTGTTTGTTTTTCTTATGCTTTACATTGTATATTTGTTTCAAAGGTGTATAAGACCTCACTGTTGGACTTACAAACAAATCTGACTTACAAACATTCTCCCAGTAGGAACTCGTTCGTAAATCTGGAACTTAGTTGCAAAGGAAGTCAGGAATTCATAGTATGGAAGCAGGCAAGGAGTGTCGAATGTTTTGTACATGGCTGTTTAATATGTACAGCATAAGGATGTCTCTGCTGAACCTAAGGTTCTTTGCATGTCAGAAAGTTCTGCCACTGCTTTTCCACCAAGGCACTCCATCTACCCCTTCCACCCTATATACCATATTTGTACAACAGTATGTTGTTTTAAGCGGTGTACCTGCAGTGAACGATGACGGGGCCGTGTGACTCAGAAGCCTCTCTGCTTTCCTCGACATCAGTCATGAGCTGCAGCAGAGGCCCTGTGCTGTCTGGGGTTTTATGATCCGGCCATGACGTGTACCAGTAATGCTGGACTTTACGACTTTGGCCACCTTGCTGAAATAATATAACACGCACAAAACCACACACTTGAGACTTTCTGAAATAATATATTGTTACAATGACACTTTTATTTCAATGGGCTCCTGAGTCACTCATTTCAACATTATCGAGTTTAATAAGAAACAAAGAGAGGTTCGTACTTTGAGTGTGAGTGTGCGGACAGTGTAATGTTCACATTCCCGGACACTGTTGATGAGGACCTCGACCTTGCCGTAAATCCCTCGTTTTTCAGGCCAATACAAAACGCATTTCTGTATCGACACAAAAGCATGGTAAATCCTCAGACACACAGAAATTGTTGTTCTATACAATGCATAAGAAGCTGAAATGTGTTCATCACCTCGTTCTTCTCCTTCAGCTTGGTGATCATGACGATGACGGGCGACTCCTCCTGCCAGGCCATCTGCCAGAAGTCGTTAACCGTGTTGATCATAGGACCTTGCGTGGCGATGAAGGATTTCTCATGTCCAAGGTAACCCTTATGAGTGAGGAACAAGCAAAGCTTTCTAATTAGGGTAATGATCTCATGTCATGGTGACATTAGGCAGAGCGATTTTCTTAAACTTATTATATCACAGCAGGTTTAATTCTCGAATCAGGTTTTTTTTAGATTTGAGAATAACTGCTTGATCCCTTTACACACACAGCTCAAATACACAGAAAGCCAAAAGTTCATAAGTTCCTGTAATACCTATGGTTCTATTCTTTAAAGGGGGCCTACTGTATTTAAAGGGGACCAAAATTCACTTGATCCTCAGTTCCTGCGTTTTGTCCTTTTTTTCCATTTTGTATTAGCCAGGCAAGTCAAACCAGCAAGTCAGATTTCCTCCTATTGTGACATCATATAAGAAGACACCATCCTCTGGCTTGTTGCTCTGCTCGGCTGTTCTCTTAGAGGCGTGGCTCAGTGGTAGCTCATTTACACAGATACTGAAACAGCGTGTTTGAATGAGGAAGTAAAACAGAGGAAGTTTGATTTATGGGAGCTCTGAGACCCGAGTTATCTTGTTAAAGAAATAATAAAATAAGGGACCTTTAAATTAGTGTATACATTAAAAAAATTATAGTGAAAAGGCGCATGTACTCATTAAACTATTTTGATGATACCACTTTATCGTAAAATAGACATCATTTCAATATATAAAAGCTGCATAATGACAGAATAATTTTTTGAGCGCATTACTGTTTGTAGTTGGTGGCAAAGAACGTAGAGATAATGACCTATAAATTACTTATAGATGTTTTTGCTTTTTGCTGTCAACTTAAATGAACAATGAATAGAAATAATAAAATAAGTACACAGATAAATAATAAATAAACAGAATTAAAAAATGACATTTACAGATGTAAGAGAAAAAAAAGTAAAACTGAAATGCAACCTGGACAAATGTTTATGTCAATATTATTGTCAATGTCAATATTAATGTCAATGGCTTACCCGTATGTAGTTGGCATTTATGTAGCTGCTGAGAGAATCACAGCTATTCCTGTATTTCAGGAGGACTCTGGAGTGTGGATCTGCAAACAAAGAAATGATTTAAACATTATATAAAAAATAATACTGCACACCACTGCATGTTTAACGGTTTAAAAACATCCATCCATCCATTCACCCTTCCATCTAGGAACCTCCTTAGTCCAACTATGCGTCGTGAAGGCCAGTGGTGTTCATTTTATTTATTCCCAATTTATGACACTGGTCAACATTTACACACTCATTCACACACTACAGGCAATGTGGGAACACCAATTAGTCTAATCTGCATGTCTTTGGACTGTGGGAGGAAACCCACCAAACTCCATGCACACTGACCCCGAGGTGGCCATCAAACCCTCGACTCTGTAGGTGCAAGGCGACGGTGCTCACCACTACGCCCAAATTTTTAAATAAAGACAGCAAAAGTGAATATTCATTATAAGGACTTGTGTCCACTTGTACTGAACAGTGGCATGCAAAAGTCTGAGACCAAAGTTATATTGGTAAAAATTGGTTTAAATATAAAAAAAAACAAAAAACAAAGAAAGCAACATCTTAACAGCGTAAAGATTCAATCTTCTGCACTATTTCTACATCTCTATTTAAATGCAAGCTAATACAGTATTGGATAACTGATCGTGATAACTGCTTGGTAAAAAAAAGATCAGATTTTTCACACGTCTAATCTCTCGAATCTGTTGAAGCACTTAATCTGACGACACTCTGAGGAAATGTGTTTTAAAACGGATCCTAGGTGTTTGTGAAGACAATGTGAACTCCAGTGTACACAGTAATTAAAGCATAAACAGGTGAATCAAATACTATGAAACTGTGAAATATATGTTAATATTAAAAAATATATATATTTTGCACTGAGGTTATTGTCAGACATATATTTTGTGATGAAAATCGTTGCAGTAAATTAGAAAATTAATTCCAGATTATGTCCAGATGTGTTTTTTCCCTGCACCTTCTACTGCATGTTTAATAAAATCAACAAAGACATGATTGCAAGACCCAAAAAAGCCTGAGAATAAACAGATGCTTGAAAAGGTCTCCATGGTGCAGTCTCTCTCCAAGAGTGACAGGAAATGACTCAGTGCTGTTAAAGCTAGAGCTTCACCACGTCGAGGGTTGTCAATTATTAAGAAATGAGCATTCTGCAGAATTTTAACTCTGTCATGAAGCAGAGTGTATCCACACACACACACACACACACACACTTTGCTATAGCTACTGTAGAGTCCACACCCTGCTCTATTCCTACCAAACCCAGAAATGAGATTTCTTTAAGAGCGTTTTTCCGATGGTGAAAACAGTTTTTAGTTTTTAGTCTCCTGGAGGAACGGAAGGAATCTTGCCTTGTATATATTGATAAGGGAACTCCTCCCATGCTTGCTCAGTGAAGAATTTGTTCCCAAAACAGGAAGCTATTAGCAGCCAAGTGACCCAGCAGGTTACATAAGGCAGCAAATATCATTAATGCACCAGAGCCTCAGAGAACAAGCTGTTCCTTAGTCTAATGGCTTTGTTCAAGATGCGAGACGGGGAAGCCCCCAAGACCTACACCTTCTCGGCCAACAGGGAGGAGTCAGGGCTTCCTCTAGAGATTTGGCCAAGAGCCGGGAAGAGCATTAAGGGCAGTCCACTGTTCAAAACCAACCTACTGTACGGTCGTGAGATAATTAGCATCAGCGACCTTAGACCTTCGAGCTTAACCTGGGAAGAGCAAAAACGGAATGTAGCGTCAGGACAGGAACGAGGTGTAACTGAGCATTTCCTTATGAAGGTATGCGAATCATCAAAAGTCCTTAAATCCACGGTCTCATGGGAGCAATCTCGAAAACTGTATATAGTTGATTTCATCGTTTTAAAATACCACTCCGCAATGGAGTTGAGCAACTGGTACACGAGAAGATGATGACCGGATTTCCTTTTTTTCTTTTTCTTTTTTTTGTGCAATGCCATCTTATAGCCTCACAACAATAAAGGACAGACAGAGAGAAAAGCGAGGAAGAAAGAGTGAATATGGTTCAAAGACGATGATGAGACACAGGAGAAATGAAGCTTGATCAATTTATGAAGTTTACTGAAATGTGCTCTCTCTCTCTCTCTCTCAGTGTGGATGGACATACTGACATTCAGGGACTTTCACATAATTATTAATAAAAAAAAAACCCTGCTCAATCTAATGTGACTTGTCAACGCATCAGAATTTCATTTTTATATTTCTATAACTTAATGTTTATTATTTTTCTTTAGTACATTCTGCAAATCCTGTGCAATTCATATATGTCTATTTTAATTTTATTTTGTAACTTTTGTAAATTTGTACATTTCCCACCTATTGTATTTATTTATTTAGCCTATTTATTTTCATTAATTTAAATTCTATACTCCAGTGTACAGGGACACAACGGGCCTGGAGCAGGGTTACAATGCTTCACAGGACACACACACACACACACACACACACAATACATGCAATTTGGGAACACCAATTAGCCTAACATGCATGCCTTTGGACTATGGGAGGAAACCCACCAATCACAGGGAGAACATGCAAACTCCATGCACACAGACCTGCAGGATTTTAATAATTTTTTTTTTACTCATTTCCATTTTTTATTTTGTTTGTATTGAAAATTCTATCTTTAGTTTAATTGTACTCTCTAGTGCAATTTTTTCATTGTTGTAAAATCCGTCCTTTTTAGGTACCTGAAAGTTGTATAAGCATTTCACTACATATCATACTGTGTATGGTTGTGTACATACAGTAAGAAATATTTTTTTTCTGGTCTAGTCAATAGATACCATGTAGATGATAATGATGATGATATAATATTTTTTGAATTTGGGTACTAACTTGGCAAAATAGTCTTGTATCTGTTCTTGGTCCCGAGACTGGGAATGTCCAGATCCTTTGGATCGACGAAGTTCATGGGAATTTCCTGCCAAAGGAAAATACACGAAGATAGATTTACTTTATTGCTCTCAAACAACCAAGTACATACAGTTTTTTTTTTCATATAAATACACACACTTAATAAATTCATCTCTGTATCTCGGGGTGAGGATTGTACTGTACATAAACGTAATGCATGTCTGCTTTTACAGACGCTTTGCATCGGGACTCACGGCGAACTCGGCGTGCAGCGCCTGGGTGTTGCGCGTGGCGTCTCGGAGCTGCTGGCGTGTGAGGACCCGGGCGGCCGACTGCAGGTACTCCTGAGCCACCCGCTCGCGTGGCGTGTTCACTCCACAATTCAGAGGCTCCACAGAGCCCAGTGCGCTCATATCCAGCACCAAGGAAACGTTAGAGCCTCGTCTACGGATGAACAGAATAACCACATACAGTATACAGTACTGTATATACTCATGCCAACATCAACTGTCCCATGTTTTTGCTGTTTAAACAAAGACAAAGCAGTATCATTTTATAAAAAAGTTTGTTAATATTTAAATATGCAATAAAACATTAGTCATTACAGTAGCTTTAGAGTATTAAAAAATATATAACTCTTAACATCCTTTATGATTGATTTCATCATATCTAAAACAAGTTTCTTTAACACCCTAACAAGTAATCAGCCTGTGTTTTTTTTTTAAACATCCAGTCTTTAAAAGCGGCCATTTTGCTCTCTCCTTAGTAGCCGCACCATATTGTGTGGTGACTTGCGATTTTTTGTTATTAGCCTTAGACAAATCCTACAGCATTTTATTAAAATTATATTATAAAATAGCTTTAATAAAGATTTATGAGGGAGTCAGACATTTATAAGTGAGTCAGATGGCATGGCAGAAGCTTTTTTTTTAAAAAGCTAGCAAAGAAATTCAAATCCTGAGGCAAAGTCAGTGAGGTGATTAGCAACATTTGTGCTAATCACCTAGTGGACTGAGTGTGAAGGTATAAATGTACAGAATGCCCCAGGAAGTCAGTATAGCGTCTGTGCAGGTGTGTGTGTGAGTGTGTGTGTGTGTGTGTGTGTGTGTGTGTGTGTGTGAGGTGAAAAATATTCATTACAATGCAGAAGCTGTTGCTTCTAATTACTGAGAGGGAATACCTATTAGCATGTTTTCTTTGCTAATGTCAGATTAGCCTATACTTATAATTATAGTGGATGACATAATTACACGGTGCGTTCAAGTCAAACCGGGACGTCTGATATAGACCACAGTTCTGAAAGTAAAAACTCCCTTTATTTCTCTATATAATCCCCTGCTGCACTAATGCACTTATCCCAGTGTTTCACTCGTGCTTGGACACCATCAAGATAGAAAGATTTCTCAGTACACTGGAGCTACTGTATAGCCTCCCAGGAACTCCTTTAATGGAGCAATCATGTGGCCGGGATCATCATTTACAGATTTAGTTTAAAACGTTTTGTACCATTAAGGCCATGTTTTACTCATGTTAGAGTCTCATCACCACACTGTGTTTGAGGTTCTTTGGAAATATTTTTCATGGAAAGGTTTTACACCTTAATTCACGTCACAAGTCCCGGTTTGACCTGAACGCCCCCTGTAGTTACTGTGGGAAGTCAGATTGTAGCTAATTGTAAATATTGCATATTTGTGTGATATTTCACTTCTGATTAATTTATTAAACAATGTAATGTAGCCTTACTTATGCATCCAGTATGACCAGCGAACTTTCAGTTTTATATAAATAACACATCATAACAAATATTAACATCTTATCTAAATGTTACTATCATCAATAATATGCATGACTGTACTTAAAGCATTTTTTTTGTGGACTACATAAAGCCTCATACAAAGAACAATGAACATTTATCAGGACTCAAAGCCTTTCATATGAATTATGATCTACCCAGCAGGCCACACGTACTCTCACAGTAACGTCTGACCCCTGTCATTATTTAAGACTTTACAGGCCAAAGAGGGCTCACTGGTTACCTCCCTGAAACAATAAACACTTATGTAAGATGGAAGATGGCAGTGTGGGAGCTGATATCGTCACATACTGTAACATGGCTTCCTTTGATTCATTTCAAGTCAGAAAGAAATTGTGCACTCATAATCAGTAAAGAGGATAATGGCAAAGCTAAAACGTTTAAAATCGCTGACGATAAAATCGAGCAATCATGAATCCAGTCCCCGGGCTCTGGGCGTCAGCGCACTCCAGGCCAGGCTGGAACGATTATGTATTAATATCAAAAGTTCTTTTTTTTCTACATCTCATTAAAAATCAGACTGGCCCCTCACCTCTCCTGCAGACCGGCAGCAGGCTTCATCTTAAACGGCGAAGGGTTGGAGGACAGACAGGGTTTGAACTCAGCCACAGGGGGGCACGGAGGGCACTGAGAATCCGAGCTGGAGGCACTGGTGTGTGTGGGGTGTGTGTTGTGGTTGATCTGGGAGTTGGTGCTGGTGCTAGTGCTGGTAGTGGCGGCAATGGTGGTGAGGGTGGTGGATGTGGTGGTGGTGGTGTTAGAGGGGGATGTGCTGGTCGCAGTGGTGCAGGCTGGTTTGGGGGCTGGGCTGGCCTGCACCATGCTGCTGGTGAGGGTCAGGGGCGGCTGGGTGGCATGCACAGACACGGGCGCACCCAGCCCCTTCAGCTGCCCGTCTGAGTACTCGACCTTCTCCTTGAGTCGGTAAAGCACCTGAGGAAAACAGAGACACACAGCTCGAACTTAGACAAGCATCTGAATTCAGTATGAAGATCAACAACAAGAGCTGTAGGGAAAAAAATCTGCAGCGTGGTAAGAAGTTGACGCAGACCTGAGAGCCAGACAGTGTATCAGGGAGTGAGATGTGGAATGAGTACACACAGTGATCTGGAACCCTCAGGGCTGACTTATATAAGGTGAAGTACTCAGCAGGTTATTCTGCACCTGGCTATAGTACTGCACCTCTTCCTCATTATTATTATCATCATCACCATCATCCTTCTCATTCTAATAATTTTTATCCTCCTCCTCTTCACCATCATCCTTCTCATTCTAATCATTCGCATCCTCCTCCTCCTCCTCATCATCACTCATCTCCATCCTCCTCCTCATTCTAATCATCCTCGTCCTCCTGCTCCTTCTCATCATCATCATTTTCATTGCAATCTGCCTCATCATCACCATCCTCCTCCTCCTCATCCGCCGTTCTCCTCCTCCTCCTCGCCACCATCATTCTAATCATCCTCCTCATCCACATCATCATCCTCATCATTCTCATCACCATCTTCCTCTTTATCATCACCATGTTCTTCCTCCTCCTCATCACCATCCTCCTCAACATATTCCTCCTCCTGCTTTTCACCATCATCCTCATCATCACAATCATCCTCTTCATTCTAATCTTGCTCATCCTCCTTCTCATCATCCACATTGCCACCTTCCTCCTTCTCATCATTATAACCATGCTCCTCCTCATCTTCCTCCGCATTATCATCATCCCCATCATCCTCTTCCTCCTCATCATCATCATGATCATCACCATCCTCCTCCTTTTTATTGTTATCATCATTATCCTCCTCATTATCATCACCATCATCCTTTTTCTTATCATCCTTATCACCATCCCCCCCTCCTCATTATCATCACCATCCTCCTCCTCTTTATTGTCATCATCATCATCCTGCTCCTCCTCAGTCATCATCACCATCATCTTTATCACAATGCCTTATCCTAATCATCCTTATCACAATCCTCCTCTTCATACAGAGCATTTTCTGTTTATGATCATCATTCTCCTCATCATTTTTATCACCATCCTCATCCTCAACCTAATCATCCTCATTATCATTCTTGTCCTCCTCCTCATACTAATCATCCTCATCACCACCATCCTCCTCCTCATAATCAACCACATCCACCATTAACATCCTCCCTATTATCATTATCGTCCTTCTCATCATGATCCTCATTCTCCTCCTCATCATCTTCCTCCTCCTCATCTTCATCATTATTACCCTCATCCTCCTCATCATCAACATTCTGCTCATTATCATCTTCATCCTCATCATGCTCACTGACATTTGCACTGCATGTTATTTGCTACTGCCTAACCATGTAGTAATTAATACACATGCAGACAAGGCATCTATCTATCTATAAATATAAATGCGATGGGTTACATCCTTAAATTAAACATTCTCCAGTCAACCTATAAATTCCACATTGAGAAAAATGAAAGAACTGAAAGTCTCTAAAGACGTAAGAAAACGAGGAAGTGCTGCATATTTGCGTTTCAGTAACCGTGTTCCTGTCTCTGTGTCTCATCTCACATCATGACTTCATCAAAGTGAAAGTTACTGAAACACAGTGGACCTGTTCAGCTAGTTTATACTGTGTACAGCTCTAACAGACGGGGTACGAGCAGTGTTCTCATGTCATATAGCACTTTAGGGAACAGTGTTGCGTCTCAGTAGGAGCCAGCGGAACAAATGCAAAGTGCAAATGACAAATTTTACAGGCGACAGGAGACTCTGCCTGCCACACAGAGAAACAGTTTTGTTTGTAAGAACTTTTAATTTATCAGTGGGCTACAATATACAGTGTTTTTATAACTAACGATTCCTACTGAATCAATATAACATACTGGATATTAAAATATTACACTGCTTGTGAGACTTGGTTTTACAAGAAGTGGTTTGTATGTCCTGTGATTTCAGTAATCGTAAACAGAACATGAAACAGAATGTGAAAGCTGAAATGTGCATTAACAGTGGATTTTATCAGATAGACCATGAACAACGGAACTAGTACATGTTAGAAAGCCTCTTTCTTCCTTTTTTGAGGGTTGAGGGGAAGGGTTGATCAATGAGAAGTTTGGTCAAAAGTGATGTAACTATCGCCACCTTGTGGTAACCAAAGTCAGAATACAGACAATAATGGAAAGAACAGTCTACTGCTGTGCCTAGTTTGTTGGGTTTTTTTGTTGCTAATTTAACTTGCATATTTATTGCATTTCAGATAAGAAACTAAGACATTTGTCCGCAATAAATGTCTTTATATCTATACTCAGTAAGTCAACTAATGTACTGCATTTATTTGTTCCTAAAAAAATAGGACTGACATTTGTACATGGTCAAAAAAAATAAAGTAAGTTTTTTAATTGATTATTCCATTGAATTTTATTCATTTTATTTTTACTTGTTGATCTATTTACTTTAATAAACAACATAAATAATTTATTGATTTATTAAGTTTCAATTGTATTTTATTTATAGTATTTATGTATTTATTAGTTTTATATTTATTTATTTTCTTAATTATTTTATATAATTAAATTATTAATTTATTAATTCCTTAATTCTTTATTTGATGTATTTAATTATATATTATTTATTTATTTTATTCAAATGATATTCATCCACCCATCCATCCATCCATTATTCAATTTATTTTAGTTTACTGTAGTGTACGTAAGTGTAGTGTAATGCAGTGTAGTTTACTGTAGTGTAGTTTAGTTTACCGTAGAGTAGTGTAATTGACTTTAATTTAATTTTGTGTAGCATAATGTAGCGTAGTTTACTGTAGTGAAATCTAGGTTACTGTAGTGTAAGTGTAGTGTAATGCAGTGTAGTTTAATATAATTTATTGTAGTATAGTGGTAGTGTAAGTGTGTATGTGGAGTGTAATTTGAGCTACCTAGCGCGCTATAGTGGACATGACACCAGGGTATTGTATTTAAACATAAAATCCTGATTAAAAAAATAGTAAAAAAAAAAAAAAAGAATCATAAGCGCAGGGTGAAAATGCGGCATGACACAGACACAGATAAAGGTCAACTCCCTGCAGCATCGCCATCAGCCAGACTACTGGTCTAGTCCTGATGACCATTGAGTATGTGTAGTGTTGTCGTTGTTGCTCGTGTGTTATTACTCAGCTTTCGATCTGGCTTTTTGGAGAAAAAACTTTAAATATGTATAGTTTTTGCTTTTGTATTGTTTTTATTTTTATAT